>PVIY010020184.1:0-44473 GCA_004026745.1 Myrmecophaga tridactyla | reverse complement strand
TTTTTTCTCTATTATCGTTTTATTTCTTTTTCTGATGTCTTTTTATTTCTTTTTCTAAATCGATGCAAATGTTCTAAGAAATGATGAATATGCAACTATGTGATAATATTAAGAATTATTGATTGTATATGTAGAATGGAATGATATATTAATGTTCTTTTGTTAAGTTTTTTAATTAATAAAAAAGTTTAAAAAAAAACACATTCAAACGGTCATATCCACAAAAGGGTTCAAAACCCACAAGAACGCAGATTAAAATTAAGAACATGCCTTTTATTGGAATAAAAAATTCAATCTACCACAAAAAAAAAGAGTCTTAGATAATATCAGGGGAGTGCTATACCATCTTATTTGCCACATTCTATTGATTAAAAGTAATTAGAAGCAAGTCACAGGTCCTACTCCACTCAAACAAAGAGTGGAATTATTGAAGGTATGGACATCAGGAGGCAAGAAGTCATTTAAACTTGTTGCCACTTGAGTGAGGTGGGAGCAGGATGAGCTGAAGGAGGACTGAGAGGTGATGGGCATGGATGAGAGGGCATGGATGAGAGGGACAGAGGGATGAAGCTAGGCTGTAGGGGCTGGTTATGCAGGATCTACAGGATGTACCCTAAGAATGCAAAGCAGTGAAGATTCTCAGCAGTGGAGGGAAATATTTGTTTGAAAAAGACAAATATTCCTCCTCTGTGCATATAATAATCTTCAGAAGGGTGTACTTTTATTTTTTAGAAGGGTATACTTTCGAGAAAATGCTAACATTACTTGCCTCCAGGGAAGGGAACAGGTGGGCAAGGGACAAGAGTAAGAGGGAGACTTGGGGACTGTTTCAGTTTGCTAAGCTGCTGGAATACAATATACCAGAAATGGATTGATTTTTACAAAGGGGATTTCTTAGGTTATACATTTACAGTTCTAAGACCATGAAAATGTCCAAATTAATGCATCAACAAGAGGATACCTTAACATAAGAAAGGCTGATCGCACCCGGGGTTTCTCTGTCACCTGGGAAGGCACATGGCAATGTCTGCCGGCCTTCCTCTCCTAGGTTGGTTTCGAAATGGTTCCCTCAGCTCCTGTGGGTCCTTCTGGCATTTGCTGAGGCAAACTCTGGATTTCATCTCTCAGCTCTCTGTCAGCTCTTCAAGCATCTGTGCTTTCTCCAAAAGGTTTCCCTCTTATAGGACTCCAATAAGCAGATCAGAACCACCCTGAGTGGGTAGGGTCACACCTCCATGGAAACACCCTAATCAAAAGGTCCCACCCCAAAATAGGTCTGACCCCACAAGATTTGTTAAAAGAACATGCCCAGCAGTGTTCACAATTCACAATGGATAGAGGTGGCCTAAGGACACAAGGACTGGGGGAAGAAAGGGGGAACTGTAGTGTATGCTGCAAGAAGGAATGAAGTTGTGAGGCATGCAATTAGGTGAATGAAACTTAAGGACAGTATGTTAAATGAAATGGCAGAAACAAAAGACAAATGTTGTCATGCCTCACTCATATGAACTAACTATAATATACAAACTCAGAGAACTGAAGTTGGGAGCATGGGCTATCAGGTTGGGGCCTACTGTAAAGGGTCCTAGATTGTAAACTCATACAGTAGTCACATATATTCAGGAATTGTAACTGTTCTTTTCTGAATTCTGAGGTACTGAGCTGTTTGTATATAACCTGGGCATTCCCAGAAACTCAGGGTATTTATGTGACACGTGAGATTTAGAGTTAGAGCTTTGAAGCGTGAAAGTCATCAGTACCACATACTGCAATGCTTAAAAAGTTGAAAAAGTGATCAGATGTCGACTAGAGATATGAATAAAGCTGATCTGGATAGGACTAAGGTAAATCAGAATACAGGGTAAAGGATGATATGGTCCATATTTTAAAACTTCAACTTCTGTGTGAGACCAAAGAGAGAGATGTTTATTAGATGCAAAAAAAAAAATTATGTTTTGGGTAGTGTATTACCTAATTTAACTTGTATAGTTAAATTAATATGTATACCTGATTTATAATTTAAAGTGTATGAACACTTGTATTGTGTTCAACAAATTAGTTGAACACAATAAGTACATGGAATCTTGAATAGGGCATGAGATCTTGTTGGTTTGTCCAAGTTGGGGTGATATCCAACATATCCCAGAGTAATTTGGGCAGAGAATTAAAAAAGTATTTGCAAAGTCCCTTTGGGGAACTGGGGAGGAAAGAGGAAATATTCAACTTCCCCATTTGGAGAATTCCTGATATCCCCCAAGCAGCAGGGACAGCCAATTCAACAGGCTGAACCCTCAATCTTGGGGTTCACCCCTATGAAACTTATTCCCGCAAAGGAGAAGTTAAGCCTGCTTATAAATATGCCTAAGAGTTACCCCCAGAGAACCTCTTTTGTTGCTCAGATGTGGCCTCTCTCTTGCTAAACCAACTCAGCGGGTGAACTCACTGTCCTCCCTCCTTCATGGGACATGACTCCCAGGGGTGTAAATCTCCCTGGTAATATGGGACAGAATTCCTGGGATGATCTGGGACCCAGCATCACAGGATTGAGAGAGAGAAGAGAGAAATGAGACAAAATAAAGTAGCCAGTGGCGGAGAGATTTCAAACACAGTCGAGAGGTTATCTTGGTGGTTATTCTTATGAATTATATAGATACCTTTTTTTAGTTTATGGTGTGCTGGAGTGGCTGGAGGGAAGTACCTGAAACTGTTGAGCTCTGTTCCAGTTGCCTTGATTCTTGAAGACGATTATATAACGATGTAGCTTTTACAATGTGACTGTGTGATTGTGAAAATCTTTTGTACATCGCTTATATAATATGGTTGGACTGTACATGTGGATATTCTCAATAAAAAAATAAATAAATAATAGGGGAGACAAAGTGTAAAAAATTGGGTAGATTGAAACACTAGTGGTCAATGAGAGGGAGGGGTAAGGGATATGGGATGTATGAGGTTTTGCTTTTTTGTTTTTTCTGGAGTGATAGAAATGTTCTAAAAATGATCATGGTGATGAATACACAACTATGTAATATTGTGAGCCAACTGGTTGTACACCACCACGTATGGACTGAATGTGTGTGAAGATTCCTCAAAAAAACACATTTTAATTTGAAAATATTTAGTAACATTGCTCACCACTATAGCACAGGTGATATTTGTAATAACTTTTTACTTGATATTTTGAGAACTCACATAGTTTTGATGGTTAATCAAATGGTATTTAAGATACTGTTTAATATTTAGAGTTCAAGTAACTCTGAAATCTGTATTTACAGATTTTTTTCCTTCCTTGCTTTAATTTTAAATTGGTTTTTGAAACATATTGTACAAACAGGCTTTACAATGATTACTTAGATATATTTTTAAATATGCCTATGGATAAGCTAACTAAGATATCTATTTTACGTGGTTAAGATTTCCATATGTTAATTGTAAAAATATTTGTACCTTCATATTTTCCTGAAATAAGGTAAATATTTAGTAACATAGGTCATTGCTATAGCAATGCAGATATTTGTAAGAACTTTCTACTTGATATTTTGAGGACATTCACAGTTTTGACAGCTGATCAAATGGTATCTAAGTTAGTTTTTAATACTTAGAATTTAAGAACTTTGCTATCTAAATATGTAGATTTTTTCTTTGTTGCCTTAGTTTTAAATTGATTAATGAAACTTACTCCACAAACACAGGTTTTATAATGATTACAGGGATGATTTATTTAAATATGCCTATGATTAAGCTAACTAATAATATCCATTTTTGGTGGTTCTAAGTGTATTGTTCGTTTTCTTAAATTAAAAAAATTAAAAAATTTTTGAGGAAAAAAATAAAAATAAACCTTTTTTTTAAAAAAAAAAAAAGAACGTGGCTTTTCTGTGATATATAAGTTTCAAAGCAGCACAGGGACCTTTGGAAACTTTAAACCACATGAACATGTTGTGGTCAAGAAATAAATTCGCTCAGTGTTGTGAAAGCAATCCTTCTCGCTGCAGTGTGGGAAAAGGATTAGGAAGAAACCAGGGAACCACAGGGAGCCAGACTAGGTGTCAGATAAAGGAGTGGGACCCTCAGTAATCCATACAAATGGACTGTAAGCAGCGAGTACACTGCGGTCAAGGTAAAGCTCGGAATGCTTTCGGTATTGAGATTCCTCCCCAAATTTCCCAAGCTCAGCACCTTATTTCTCAGCTACCCTTTGCCCTAGAGCTGCAGTGGGCATTCTCTGCCCCCAAGAACTTGACTGTTTCCTAAAGAATGGCTAACAGGTCTCCAACAGGTAGAATTTATCTCCTTTTTATAGTTTCAGTGCCAAGTTTAGTTTCTCTGTCTTTAATGTATTGATGGTCACTTCAAAGAAATTCTTCAAAGAGATTGCATTAGACAAAAAAAAAAGAAAAAGAAAAAAGGGGAAAAACCTAGCATTAACTACAGAATCCTGATGGGTTGTGATTACATTATTTTCCCCTGAACACTATTGCCTGCGTTCTTCCTGTGCTCTAAATTACCAATTCTAGTCCCTGGGTAGCTAAATAATAATAATTACCATATAAATGAATATGCATATGTGTCATTTTTCTCCCTAAAAGCAAGAAAGCCTGTTTATTTTGGAAGGGGGTTTGTTTTGCTTTTGAACAACCAAGGCGCATAATTAGAAATATAACCTCTTACTCTTGAAATCCTGTCTCCAGTGGGAGGAGATGAAAAAGGTATTCGATGCCCCTTGAAAATTAGAAGAAATTTTTAAACAAATTCAAGGAGATGCGACTTCACCCTGCCGGTAACAAAGGCTTGGACATGATCAGCATCACAGAATTGTAAGGCCAGAAGGAACTACAATGCTAAAGCCCAACCCTGTTATTTTAAGATGGAGAAACAGAGGTTTAAGGAAGTGAAGGACTTGTCAGGGTAATGCTGCCATTCCTTGATTAGATGTGGACTTATAAAAAAAACAGAGTAGCCAAAGCATGAGTCCATGTTTGAGCCTCGGTTCTGGGACTTACTGTGTTACCTTGAGCAAAATCTGGCAAATTCTGTTAGCCTTAGATTCTGTATTTCTCAAATAGGAGTCATAATAGTACTGCCTCCTTAGTCCTGTTATAAAGATTATGTGAGCTACTGGACTTAGGCATTTAGTCAGGCCCTGGCATGCACTAATCTTCCAATCAATGATAACTTTCAACAGTACGGTAATGATTATTTATTATGATCATTATTATCACAATCTCTTTGCATAGTGCACCTGTGGAGTGACATAGCAGACAAAGTGCCAGACCAGGCATCCCAACTCCTTGTTTGGTGTCCCAGATAACAATACCACCATCATCAAAATAATAACTATTATTATTATTACTAATATTATTGTTGTTAATTATTATTTTAGGCAATACAATTATATGGTTCAATATAAAGTTAACAATATAAATTATAATATATTCAACATTAATTAATAGCAATAATAATAAATAATCTTATTATTTTGATGATGGTGGAAGTTGTTGACAGAGACTTGGCATGTGTGTGGCCCAGCTGCACAAAGAGATCATGCAGACAAAACTTGTACATTAGCTCAAGAAGAGTTTATAGAAGTTAAATTCATGTTTGAGAGACTATTCCAGATCACTGCAGGCAAATTGGGATATCAAGTTGAAATCACAGAGATAACCACTGTCTTAGTTTCCAAGCTGCTATCACAAATACCACGCAATGGGTTGGCTTAACAACAGGAATTTACAGTTCATGGTTTCTAAGGCTAGAAGGCTTGCTTCCTCCCAAGGCTGATTGCATTTGTGGGGTTCCTTGGCTTTCCTATCACATAACGATGTCTTCTCCTTTCTATTCTGGGTTCCGTTGATTTCCAGTTTCTAGCTTCTCCTCATGGCTTTCTCACTCTATTTCTGAATTTCTTCTGTTTTTAAAGGACTTCAGTTATCCAGATTAAGATGCAACTTCATTCAGTTGGGCCATACCTTAACTAAAAATAATACCTTCAAGAGATTCTATTTACAATGGGTTCACACCAAGGGAATGGATTAAGATTAACGACATGTTTTTCTGGGGTTCATGATTCAACCTGCCACAACCACCACATTACCCCAGAAACTAACATTCACTGACTTTCAGAGATTCAACAAGAAGATATAAACAAACCAGCCCAAGCCAGCTGAATTCTGTGTCTAAAACGGTGTGGCATTTCTCAAGTTTTGAGTGAAAAAAGGGGCAGCATGTGTTCAACAGAATTTATCCAACCGATGGATGCATGGATGACTTTTCAATAATCCAACCTACACCTCTGAGTTCTACTTTGAACACTTAAAAAATAGAAACATTTAAAATGGAATTGGGTAACTTATACAAAATAACTTACACAAAATAATTTTGTTTCTATATGTTTCAAGATTGAAAAAGACAGTATCATTTTTTGCCAGTTGCTCAACTATCCAGATGCTTCTGCCTCCATGCCAGTCAGGATCCAGGTCACGAACAATATGACCCTCTTCCTCTCTCCCATCGCACCCCCCATCCTACCCTCCTGTCTTCCACTTCACAATATTTATGGGGCAGGAACTAGGAAGGAAGGACTCAAAGATGCACTGACACACCCTCTCCCCCCATCTCCCGAGTTTCTCTCCTCGTTTTCCTCCTACTTCTCTAGTTGCTCCCCTCAAATCTCCTTCTGCTTAATCTTCTTCATCCTCCAGTCTCTCAATGCTGGGGTGTCCCGAGGCTTAGTCCTTGGTCCCTTTCTCTAGTTACATGTCCTTGGCAATCTCATTCAGTCCTGTGGTTTCAAAAGCCATCAATGAGCTGCCGTGATTTCCATTTTCAGCTAAGATCTCTCCCCTGGCTCCAGGCTCATAGATCTTTACTTGGGTATCTAAGGAGCATCATAAATTTAACATGTTCAAAACTGAACCCTGATTCCTCCTGTCACCACTACCATCCCAAACATTCAAAAAAAAAAAATTAAACCTTCTCTGTCTGTAGTCTTTCCCCTATTTCAGCTGCTCTGGATAAAGATATGATTAAAAATTTGCTAATTCCTCTTTTATGTTCATACTCCAGAGTCCAATCCCTCAGGAAACTGCAGGGTTATTCTCAAAACAGATCAAGAATTGGCCATTCTCACCACTCCACTGCCACTCTGCCAGTCTAAACCACCGTCATGGCAGCACCTGGCTCTGAGACTCAGATGCTGCTCACTGTAGGTCTCTGGCTCTTTTTCTGGGCAAGGTGGAGGGTATGAGCAGAGAAGTTAGCTTCCAGGGCTTGCCCTCTTGCCTGCCCACAGCCCCGGCCTTTTGTGCTCCAGTGGTCAGTGGGGCTGTGGCTCCTGGCCTCTATTGCACCATGACAGCCAGTCAAACAAAATACTTTCGGTCAATGAGCGAGGGCCTAGTGTAAGAGAGAAGGGAGAAGCACAGATCCGGCTCAAGTTCCTGGGTCGTGTGCAATTTGGGGTTGTGAATAACTTAAAAAGGAAATTTGAAAAGGAAAAGGAGAATTTTCTACAACCAGGCATAGGGAAGTCCCGCTGCTTTTGCTAAGACTGAGACAGACCGTGGAGCCATCTCAGCTGGGACTTTCGTTCAGCAGAGGTGATAACTGTGGCTCATGAGTGGCCCACATTGTTCAGGGAGAGTGCTATTCCTGGGGATAGGAACTGTAGCATTCTTCTTCCCTGTGTGTTTAGAACCAAGGTTGATCATGCTTACAATACTGGTTCTACGAGTTCTTGGCATATTGTGTTTAAAAACGTCACCTGATGTGAAAGGCTTGTGTAGCTTTGCTTTTAAGCACAGCCCTCATCCATGCCAAGGGTTCCAGTCCTGGGTGGCTCAGGTACACTTATGCCATAGAAGTAATAGCCCGCAATATTTGGACAAAGGGTAAAAGTAGCTATCACTGATGGAAAGGAGAAAACAGCTTAGCTTCAAAGATCCAAAGAGAATAGAGGCAGACTCAAATACTTCCAGCCAGGTGATTTCCAATATAAAAGTTTAATTCAACCTGGCAAACTCATTAAAAAAAAATATGGATTAAGGCATACAGCATTTTCTACAGGAACGTGCTGGCCCATTTCTAATAGCTTAGGACTCTCCCCCTCCCCTCTATCCTCTCCCTGACAAATGATTGTTTTGCCATTTCCCAGATAAATGAGATAGAAAACCTTCAAAACATGGTCAGTTCTAAGAAGAGTTGATCTAAGGTGCAGGGGTGGGTGAGAAAGTGCTAGATTGTGCTACCCCTGTCTCCATTCCAGCTGCCATTCTCTCAGTCTAAGACCCCCCCTCCACTGACAGCCCTGGTCCCCATTTCTCGTGGCTTCTGTTATAACTTGACTCACTTGGCCCTGATTATCCTTCACACTTAGTGCCCATCGCAGCCTGCCTTCCTTTAGTCATGTAAGGAACTGCCTCCAATTGCAGATCACGAACTTGAGGCAGGCAAGGCCATCTTGCTCGTTGCTCATGTTGGGCTGGGGTGGGGGCTGGAGTGCACGGGTGCAGAGAGAAGTGCCTCAGTAGCAAGGACAATGCCGTGCCTGTAAGGGGTGCTTTTGCAGAACTAAGTCAGTGGGCTTGGAAGCAGGGGCTAGAAGGAGGGACCTTGGTTAAAATGAATGCCTTTGGTTAAGCTGGCCTTTTCCCTAACATTCCTGGAAGGTGAAAGTTTGGTTTTTATTTAGAGTTGAGGGAAAAGGGCAAAAATATTTTTTATGATCCTTTAGAATAGGGGTTGATAAATTATGGGACCTGGGCCCAAATCTGGCTTCCAGACTGCTTTTGGAAATAAAGATTTTGGGGGACTACAGCCATGCCTTTTGATTTATTTGTTATCTATGGCTGCTTTCACAATATATCAGAGTTGAGTTAAGTTGCAACAAAGACTACATGGCTCACAAAGTATAAAACATTTACATTCCAGCCTTTACATAAAGAGTTTGCCTACCTCTGGTTTAGGATGCCTCTGAGCTTTGGACACTTGCCTATCACTGGACAGTGGGAGACTCTCAGCTCACTGTGAACAATTTTGAGTTCAGAGGAAAATATGCTGTTCAGATGAGATTTTTGAACCCCATACTACAGTTTATTCATGGCTCTCTTATAATTTATACTCACTGTACCATGCAGAGCAAGCCTGTGAGAATTGCTACTCACCTGTTAGTACACTGGAAAGATTCTCAGATACATTTCCAGATTTGGGACCTCCCAATCAATTCTTAAACAAATGTGTATGTGCATGTCAAAAAAATAAAAAAGCACACATGTTACAGGTCATGGTAAGGTGTATACCCCACCCTGTCTCTGCCACTGAAAGCAGATACAACAAATACATAAACAGAATGCATTGGGGGTGGAGAAGGGGGAAACCTATTTGAGAATTCAGAAAAGTAGTTGTGTGAATTGGGGAAGAAAACCAGAATTCAAAATACCACCAAACCAGTATCCCCCAGCCTGGTTTTAAGGCAACTTGAAATCTCAAAGTGGGTATCACGCATGGACAGAGAGCACTCTAGGAGGAGCTCTTTACTTTTGGCTTAAAGAGCAGAAAAAAGAACTCCTACTACTACAGAAAGAGTACGGGAAATCTCCGTGTTCCCCCCCCCCCCCTTTTCTCTGTTTTCTCATACTCCAGCCCCCAGGCAATCCTGCTGTGGCTGAGGCTATTGCAGCACAATGATGACAAAGGGGGCCTGCATGTGCCTAAAAATCTGAGGGAGGGGAATCTTCCTCTCCAGTCAGAGGAAGTGTGGTCCCAAGAGAGAACAAAACCCCACCAAGTTTTCTTCTCTGTCCTCCCATCCTTTGGTTTTTGTTCCAGACACAGTCACAGGAAGTGCATAGCAGAACAAGGAAAATAAAGTGCTAGCTTTCTGACCAGAAGACTTAAAAGAGGAGCATCAGGAAAATGTAGGTTATCAGGGAGATGGAAGAGAGGGACCCCAGCAAAACAACCAGACAAAGTTATTTATGAACACATGGTCTCATTCCCAAGCTACGCGTGCATGGATCTCACCCTAAACGGCATACCAAAGACTTAGATACCATCCAGCCACTGAGAGCACACATGCAGGACAGAGCTAAATAGCACTGCAAAAGCTTTGAAAACAATTGACATTGAAACCAAAACCCTGAGAAGGCTAGTTGGAACTTGCAGACTAAACCTAGCTGAATCAATTGCGTGCTAAGACAAAAATATTAACAATCTCCAAAGGATGTAAATAAGATTCAGAGTCGCAAAATAATATTAAAATATCCAGGATTCAAAATTATTTAGCACAGGAAGAATCAGGCAAATCTCAAATCACATGAGAAAAAAATAGTAAACAGATGTCAACACTGGTATGACTTAGAAGTTAGCGTTATCAAGGACTATAAAGCAGCTATTATTAAAATGCTCCAACAAGTAAATGAATGGAACAACAGAAAGTCTCAACAAACAAATAGAAGATATAAAGAAGAACCAAATGGAAGTTTTAGAACTGAAAAATACAAAACAAACAAACAGAAAAAAAAACCACCTCACTGGATGGATTTAATAGTAGAATGAGAGGGCAAAGGGAAGATTTAATAAGCCTGAAGACAAATCAATAAAAATGTTCACATCTGAACAACAGAGAAAACATTGAAAAAGAAGAAAAAAATAAACAGAGTTTATTTGTGGGATAATACCAAAATATCTAGCATTCATGCCATTAGAATCCCAGGAGGAAAGAAAGAAGAATTATGTGGTACAGGAAAATATTTGAAGACATAATGGCTGAAAACTTCTCAAGTTTGGTGAGAAACATAAACCTACAAATTCAAGAAGCTCAGAAGACCCAAAAAAGAATAATGTCAAAGATATTTATGCCTAGGCACATCATAATCAAACTGTTAAAAACTAAAGACAGGGCAGTGTGACAGTGGCTCAGTGGCAGAATTCTTGCCTGCCATGCTGGAAATCCAGGTTTGATTTCCAGAGCCTGCCCATGACAAAAACAAAACAAAAAACTAAAGACAAAGAAAAAGTCATGAAAGCAGCCAGAGAAAAAAGATACATTACGAATTGTGATGGTTTGAAGCTGTATGCACCCCCCAAAAGTATGTTATTAAAGTTAATCCATTCCTGTGGGTGAACACCAAAAGTAGGACCTTTTGATGAGTTACTTCAGTCAAGGTGGGAGTCGCCTCAATGAGGATAGGTCTTAATTCCCATTACTGGAGTCCTTTATATGTGGAATGAAATTCAGACAGAGAAAGAGAAAGCCACAGGAACCAAGAAGCTGTATCAATGGAACCCAGAAGAGAAGGGAGAGACCAGGAGACACCACCATACAACTTGCCATGTGACAGAGGAGCCAAATATTGCCAGCAACCATTCCTTAAATGCCACAGTCTTCAGTGAAAAAGTATCGCCTTGATGATGCCTTAATTTGGACTTTCATTTTGCCTCAAAATCATAAGTTAGTAAATTCCCATTGTTTAAGCCAACTCATTTCATGATACTTGCTTGAGCAGCCTAGGGAACTAAAACACTAATTAAAAGAATATGAACAACTGTGGATTTTTCATCAGAGACTATAGTAGCCAAAAGTAAGTGGAAAAACATTTGTAAAGTAGTGAAAGAAAAGAACTGTCAACCAAGAATTCTATATCCAGCAAAAATATCCTTCAAGAACAAAGGCAAAATAAAGACATTCTCTGATGAAGAAAATGAAGAGAATTCATTGCCAGCAGACCTACTCTAAGAAAATTGCTAAAGGAAGTTTTTTAGACACAAAGAATATGAGACGTAAGGGAAATTTGTAGCTTCAACAATGAAGACAGAACAAGAGAAATGGCAAATATCTAGGAAACTATAACAGACTGTTTTCCTCTTAAGTTCTTTAAAATGTTCCATAATTGAAAGAAATAATTTTAACACTATCTGGTCATATCTTCAATGTGTACTGATGTAAACAATCACAACATAAAGAAGGGAGGGTAAAGGGACCTACATTGTGGTAAAGTATCTACATTCTGCTTGAAGTGGTAAAATATTGATTCTAAGTAGATGTGAAAAATAATGTATATTATAATCAGAAGCCATTCACCTAAGAAACTATACAAAAAGATATAGTAAAAAACATGACATGAATTTAAATGGAATATTTTAAAATGCTCAAATCATTAAAAGAAGGAAGGAAAAGAAAAAGCAGAGGGAACAATCAGAAAACAGCTAATAAATGGTAGATCTAAACCTAAACATATCAATAATTACATAAATACCAATGGTTTAAATACCAATTAAAAGAGAAATTCTGTTTCAGAAGTAATGATTAACAGTTCTGTGGTCACATGGTGTGCATACAGATAGCTACAGCATAACACTTTATACTATTTTGTGTTAAAAAAGAAAAAAATGTAACTGTAAAACATTGAATGAAACTATTTTACCTGAACTAGATTTTATCTGAAAGTAAGTAGAGTCTTTGCTATGCTGTAATTTGTTGTATATTCTGGTATATGAGATGAGATGGCTGCTCTTTTATTTAAGAGACATGAGTCATGTCTCAATAGAAACTAAATGAACATTTCAGAATAAATTATTGCTGTATGTAAACTGTTAAGAAAAAAAAATTGTGAGAATAGTTTTTAAAGAAAGACCCTACTACATGTTCTCTACAGGAAACTCATCCTAGGGGCGGGCCACGGTGGCTCAGCAGGTAAGAACGCTTGCCTGCTGTGCCCGAGTACCCGGGTTTGATTCCTGGTGCCTGCCCATGTAAAAAAAAAAAAAAAGAAACTCATTTCTAATATAATGATGTAGGTAGATTAAAAGTAGAAGGATGGGAAAAGTTATATCATGCATACACTAAGAAGAACAGAGAATTAATATATTAATATCAGACAAAATAAATTTCAGAGCATCATAATTGCCAGAAAAAAAGAGAGACACAACATAATGATAAAAGGCTAAAAACTCCACAAAGTCATAACAGGACTAAGTGTGTATGTACCTAACACCAGAGCTTCACAACATGGAAGCAAAAACTGACAGAACTGAAAATAGAAACAGACAAATCCACAATTATACCTGGGAACTTCAAAACTCCTCTCTTGATAATGTAGAGAGAAGATGAGCAAGGATATAGAAGAACTCAACAACACCATAAGCCAACAAAATCTAATTGACATTTACAAAACATTCCACCCCAAAACAGCAGAATATATATTCTTTTCAAGTGCACCTGGAATATCTACCCAGATAGACCACACCCTAGGTCATAAAACAAACCTTAACAAACTTAAAAGAAGTTAAATCATACAAAGTATGTTCTCTGACCATAATGTAATTAAGCAAGAAATCACTTACATGATTGCAGGAAAATCTCCAAACAACTAGAAATTAAACAATACTTCTTAGTCTCCATGGAGACTTCTCAAGGGAAACAAAATGAAAATACAACCTAACAAAATTATGGAATGTAGCTAAAGCAATGCCTAGAGGGAAATTTTTAGCATTAATTGCTTACATTAGAAAATAAGGTGTTAAATCAATGATCTAAGCTTACAACTTAAGAAACAAACAAACAAAAAAGAGCAAAATAAACCCAAAGCAAATTGAAGGAAGGAACTAAAAAAAGACACAAGAGGAGATAAGAATGCAATTAAAAATAGAAAAACAATAGAGAAAATCAATGCAAAAAAAAAAAACCTCTTTATTTAAAAGGTCAATAAAATAGATGAACCCCCCGCAAAACTGGCAAAGGACAAAAAGAGTAAACACAAATTAGCAAAACCAGGAATGACAGGGACTTGGTAAAATGACCCTGAAGGTATCAAAAGAATATTAAGGGAATAATATGAACAATTTTATGCACATAAACCTGGCAACTTAGAGGAAATGGCACAAACCGCAAACTACCCCAACTCACTCAAGATTAGATAAATAACCTGAGGGGTGCACGGGTGGTTCAGTGGTAGAATGCTCACCTTCCATGAGGGAAACCTGGGTTCGATTCCTGGACCATGCACCCACTAACGAAATACATAAATAAATAACCTGAGTAGTCTTATAACTATTAAAGAAATTGAATTTTGTTCAAAAACCTTTTAAGAAAGAAATCTCTAGGCTCATATAATTTCACTGCTGAAATTTACCAAACATATAAAGAAGAAATAACACCAATGCTACACAACATCTTCTAGAAAACTGAAGATGAAGGAACATTAATTTTATGAGGCCAGCATACTAAAACCTGATAAAGTATAAGCAAAGAGCACAAACCCACATTCCTTATGAACATAGATGCAAAAATCCTCAAAATAAAAAGTAAACAAATTGAATCCATCAATGTATAAAAGAAAAAATACATTTCAATTATCTTGACTCAGTATTTGAAAATCAACCAATGTA
This sequence comes from Myrmecophaga tridactyla, assembly GCA_004026745.1. Classification (NCBI taxonomy): domain Eukaryota; kingdom Metazoa; phylum Chordata; class Mammalia; order Pilosa; family Myrmecophagidae; genus Myrmecophaga; species Myrmecophaga tridactyla. The sequence goes on along the minus strand of PVIY010020184.1, from coordinate 30,088 downwards.
ATCCACCTTATTAAATCTCTAAAGGAGAAAAAATATAAGCCTATCAATTGATGCAGAAAAAGCATTTGACAAATTGCAACATTCATTCATTAAAGAAAAAAACACTTTCAACAATCTAAGAATAGGAGGGAACGTCCTACAAAATAAACAAACACACAAACAAAGCTATGGTGAAAGACTGAAAGTTTTCCCTCTAAGATTGGGAGCAAGGCATGGATTTCCATTCTCGCTACTCCTATTCAATGTATTACTGAAAGTCATAGCCAGGAAATGAAAGAATAGGCATACGAATTAGAAAAAAAAAAAAGAAATCTGTCTCTATTTTCAAATGACACGACTGCCTATGTAAAAAAAATCCCAAGGAATCTACTAGAAAGAAAGAAAGAAAGAAACATCCTAGAACTAATAAGTAAGTTTAGCAAGGACACAAAACACAGGGTCAACATCCAAAAGTCAATCATATTTCTGTATTCTAGTGTGCTGGTTTCAAATTGTTATGTACCCCAGAAAAGTCACGTTTTCTTAATCCTGATTCAATATTGTAGGGTGGAACTTTTGCTTGGATTGCTTCCATGGAGATGTAATCTACTCGATTGTGGGTATGACCTTTTGACTAGATGGAGATGTGACTCCGCCCATTCAAGGCATGTCTTTTCTTTTCTTGTTGCCAAAGCATTAATTCTTTTTTTGTATGCTGTATGGAGGGGTTACATTTCATTCTTTTTTCATGTGAATATCCCGTTATTGCAGCAACATTTGTTGAATATTTTGTTTGTTTGTTTTTGGTTGGTTTCTTTATTTATTTGGAACGTGCATGGGTTGGGAATTGAGCCCGGGTCTCCTGCATGGCAGGTGAGAATTCTACCACTGAACTACCCTTGCACGCCCCAAAGTACTACTTTTTAAAAAAATATTTTTATGTATCTTCACACACATACACATACAGTCCATCCAAAGCATACAATCAGTGACTCACAATATCATCACAGTTGTGTATTCATCACCATGATCATTTTTAGAATATTTGCATCCCTCCAGAAAAAAGAAAAACCATACATCCCCTACCCCTTACCTCTCCCTCTCATTGACCATTAGTATTGTAATCTACCCAATTTTTTTACCCCTTATTTTCCCTCCTACTATTCATTTATTTTTTGTCATTTTTTTACTCATCTGCCCATACCCTGGATAAAAGGATCATCAGACACAAAGTCTTCACATTCACATAGTCACATTGCAAAATCTATATAGTTATAAAATCGTCTTCAAGAATCAAAACTACTAGAATACAGCTCAACAGTAGTTTTAGGTACTTCTCTCTAGCCATTCCAATACACCATAAACTGAAAAGGAATACTTATACAATTCATAAGACACAATCCCCAAGGTAACCTCTCATCTCTGTTTGAAATCTCTCAGCCACTGAAACTTTATTTTGTCTCATTTCTCTCATTCCCTTTTTGTTCAAGAAGGTTTTCTCAATTCCTTGATGCCAGATCCCATCTCATCCTGGGAGTTCTGTCCCATGTTGCCAGGGAGATTTACACCCTGTGTAAAAAAGTGGGGAGGACCATGAGTTTACCTGCCAAGTTGGCTTAGAGAGAGAGGACACATCTGAGCAACAAAAGAGGTTCTCTGGGGGTGACTCTAAGGCATAATTATAAGTAGGTTTAGCTTCTCCTTTGCAGGAATAAGTTTCATAGGGGTGAACCCCAAGATTGAGGGCTCAGCCTATTGAATTGGTTGTCCCCACTGCTTATGAGAATATTAAGAATTTCCCAAATGGGGAAGTTTAATATTTCCTCCTTTCTAGATGGAGATGTGACTCTACTCATTTAAGGTGTGTCTTGATTAGTTTACTGGAGTCCTTTAAAAGGGGAGACATTTTGGAGAAAGCTCAGAAACAACAAAGATACAGACATTTGGAGATGCTTAGAGTGCCGAAGAAGATGCCTGGAATGCTGACAGAGAGGTCAGATGCCTACACAAGGATGTTTGGAGATGCAGAGTCCAGCAGATGTCATGATATGCCTTCCCATGAGATGCTAAGCAAGTCAGAAGCCAAAGGAGCCACAAGGTCTGAGAGAGCCATTTGAAACCAGAAGCCAGGAATGGATGCAAATGCCAGCCATGTGCCTTCCTATATGTGGTAGTTAGGTTTAGGTGTCAACTTGGCCAGTTGAAGGTGCCTAGTTCTGTTACTGTGGACATGAGCCAATGGCATGTGAAGTTCATCTGTCACTGATTACATCTGCAGTCAGCTAGGGGGAGTGCCTGCTATAATGAATGATGTTTGATTTAATTGACTGGATGCTTAAATGAGAGAGCTCAACCGAAGCAGCTCAGCATACCTCATCTCAGCCCAGGCCTTTGGAGATGCAGAAAGGAATCACCCAGGGGAAAGCTGTTGGAACTCAGAAGCCTGGAGAGAAGGCCAGCAGAGATTGCCATGTGCCTTTCTGTGTAAGAGAGAACCTCAGATGAAAGTTAACTGCCTTTCCTCTGAAGAGCTATATGTTTTTTTGTTTGCTTTTTTTTTTTTTTACATGGGCAGGCACTGGGACCAAACCCGGGTCTCTGGCATGGCAGGCGAGAACTCTGCCTGCTGAGCCACCATGGCCCACCCAGAACTATGTGTTTTAACTAAATAGATCCCCTTTCATTAAAAGCCAATCCATCTCTGGTGTGTTGCATTTTGGCAGCTTTGGCAGACTAGAACACCATATAACAGACATTGGCCTTTCTTCAGAGTGAAGGTATCTTTTTCTGGACGCCTTAGTTTAGACATTTTTGTGGCCTTCAAACTGTAAATTTGTAACTTAATAAATCCCCTTTATAAAAACCATTCCATTTCTGGTATATTGCAATTTGGCAACATTCACAAACCAAAACAACTAATAATGAGCAATTAGAACTCAACATAAAAAAAAGAAGGTAATCACTTCAAAGAAATGAAATATTTAGGTATAATTCTAACAAAACAGGTAAAGAGTCTGTATGCTAAAAACAACAAAATGCTGATGAAAGAAATAGAAAAAGATCTAAATAAATGGGGAGAGATGGCATGTTTATGGTTTAGAAGACTCAACATGAAAAAGATATCAATTCTCCTCAAACTCACCTATGAATTTATTGCCAATCCAACCATAATTTCAGCAGAACTTTTTCTGTTGTTTAATCAAACAAGTTAATTCTCAAATGTATATGGAAAGGCAAGGTAACTAGAATAGCCGAAACAATTTTGGCAAAGAAGAATGACATCCTAAGATTAAGATTTTTCTGAGTGAGATTAGCCAGAAACAAAAGGACAAATACTGTATGGTTTCACTGATATGAACTAACAATAATGAATGAATTCAGAGAATTTCAGTTAAGAACAGAGATGATTAGGAGATAGAAATAGGGTAGATATTGGATAATTGGACCTGAAGGGACACAGATTGTGCAACAGGACTAATTGTAAAAATTCAGAAGTAGATAGCACAATACTACCTAACTGTAATACAATAATTTTAGTACACAGAATGAAGCTGAATGTGAGAGTGATAGAGGGAGAGGGCTGGGGGCACAGATGAAATTAGAAGGAAAGATAGATGATAAAGACTGAGATGGTATAATCTAGGAATGCCTAGAGTGTACAATGATAATGACTAAATGTACAAATTAAAAAATGTTTTGCATGAGGAAGAAGAAAGGACTGTCAAAATTGCAGAATGTTGAAAATAGATGGTAATTTATATTTTAAAACTTTAATGTATGTGTGAGACTAAAGCAAAAAAAGTTTATTTGTACAAAATTTATATTTTGACTAGTGCATTTCCTAATATAACTTAGGTGGACAGTTTAAATATATGGAACCTTGAATAGGGCATGAGATTTTGTAGGTTTGTTCAGAGTGTTGCCCTGATAAATCCCAGAGTGATTTCAACTGTGAATAAAAAGTACTTGCAAAGTCCCCTTGGGGGAATGGTGAGAAAGGGGGAAAAGTCAATTCCCCTATGTGGAAAATTCTTGATATTCTCACAAGCAATGGGGACAACCAAAGTAATAGGCCAAGCCCTCAATCCTGGGGTTTGTTCATATGAAACTTATCCCCACAGAGGATAGGCTAAGTCTACTTAAAATTAGGTCCGAGTCACCCCCAGAGAGCCTCTTTTGTTGCTCAGATGTGGCCTCTCTCTCTCGGCCAAATTGACAAGCAAACTCACTGCCCTCCCCCTGTCTACGTGGGACATGACTCCCAGGGGTGTAAACTTTCCTGGCAACGTGGGACAGAAATCCTAGAATGAGCTGGGACTTAGCATCAAGGGATTGAGAAAACCTTCTCGACCAAAAGGGAGAAGAGAGAAATGAGACAAAATAAAGTGTCAATGGCTGAGAGATTTCAAACAGAGTTGAGAGGTTATCCTGGAGGTTATTCTTACGCATTATACAGAGTCACCTTTTTAGTTAAGTTATATCGGAGAGGCTGGAGGGAAGTGCCTGAAACTGTAGAGCTGTGTTCCAGTAGCCATGTTTGTATAATAATACAGCTTTCACAATGTGACTGTGTGATTGTGAAAACCTTGTGTCTGATGCTCCTTTTATCTAAGGTATGGACAGATGAGTAAAACATGCAGATTAAAAATAAATAAATAAGGGGGGAACAAGCATTAAAATAAATTTAGTAGATTGAAATGCTAGTGATCAATGAAAAGGAGTGGTAAGGGGTATAGAAAAATCTAGGGGAAACAAAGGCTAAAATATATTGGGTAGGTGGAAATACTAGCATTCAATGAGAGGGAGAGGTAAGGGGTATTTCTGAATTGATGCAAATGTTCTAAGAAACAATCATGGTGATGACATTGTGAGTTTTTGATTATATACCAAGAATGGAACGATCATATGGTAAGAATGTTGATGTTTGCACGTTGTTATGTTAAAAAAAAATTTTAATTAAAAAAAGAGTAAGATTTTAAGTTTATAAAACTATAGTAATCAAGACAGTGTGATATTAGCAAAGGGATAGATTAATGGATCAAGGAAACAGACTAGAGAGTCCAGAAATAGATTCCACAAGTCTGGCAATTGATTTTTTTAAAGATGCAAATGCAATTCAATATCATTTTTCCAGAAACGATGTTGAAACAATTGGACATCTGAATGTAAACATATGAACCAACCTCAACCTAAATCTCACATCTTATGCAAAAATTTACTTAAAGTAGATCATAGTTTAATAGAAAACATAAGACTATAAAACATTTGGGAGAAAACGAGAAGACTTTGGGATCTGGGATTAGACATAACACAAAAGGCACATCCCATTAAAAAAATAGATAAATTGGACTTCATTAAATTAAAGACTTTTGCTCTGTGAAAATCACTGCTAAGAGAAGGAAAAGACAAACTACAGGCTGGGAGGAAATATTTGCATAGCACACACTCAACCCTCAGTTTCCTCATCTATAAAATGGGGGAGTTATAATACCAACTAAAAAAGGGTTCCCATGGGGATCAAACAAGTCAGCGCATGGAAAGTTCTCACACGATGCCCATCAGAGCACAGCAGATGGTGGTTTTGTTTGTTGTCCTCCGTTGGACCCTCCAGATCCCTTCCTGTCTCTCTCCACCATTTTTCATGCACCAGGAGGTTGACCTCAATGGATTGCTTCACCTAGACCCCTTGCCCTCTGACTTCACTGGGTCTGGACAAAGAGGGCCCTGGCAGGAGATCAAAGGTTGGGAGGAAAGATCTTGGGGTAACTCCAATTTTCTCTCTACCCCTCCACCATTTGGAGGAGATTTATTCTTCTACCTACCATGGTAACCTGACCCCTTGGGCTCCTATGGTTATAATCCACTCTGTTCCCTGCCCCTTCACAGGTCCAGAAATGCTACAACTCCATGCTGCTGCTAGTCTCGTGCACTTCACCCTTGCTTATTGGTTCCCTTAATTCTGTCCACACTTCTGTAATTAACCTTTCATTAAACTTTCTCCGTAAACTCTCCTGTAACTCTGTTAAGTGGGCCAGCCTTTTCCTGCTGGAACCCTTAAGGTTACGGCACATTCCATGTTGCTCTTTTAACTCCATCAAAGATGAAATCCAGGGTCCACAGACTGATCTTCACTGAGTTCCTGTGTGACTGTTATTGTCTTTCTCTGTCAAGAAAGCTTTCCTTGTATACCTTTGGTCATCCCTGCTCCAGGAAATTAACATATGCCACCCTCAGCCTTCCCTTTATCTTGTTAATAAAACCCCCTCTCTCTGGGAACTCCCAAGCTGACTCCACATGAGAGTTCTTACCTGCCTGATGCAGTCCTCATCCTTCAGACGTTCCTGAATCAGACTGACCAGCAACCTGCTGGGAACTGTCTGAAAGAAACACAACATACACAAAATGAGGGCTGGAACTTGCACCTTGGAGCTCAAAGGGACATACAACTGGTAGGAATGTGGGATAAAATGGAAACCCGAGAGGACTCAGTTGTGTCAACAAAATTTTCTTAGAGTTCCTGACTAAACCCCTGAGGCTTCTATAAAGCTCAGGACCCCCCAATTGGCCTTTATCCTTACCCCAGCCTCCTCTGTCCCCTACCTTTCTTGAGCTTTATATTCCACCAACCACCACTTTTTGTGGTCCCCTCCCCGTCACACCTGTGTCACCCTCAAAAACTTTTCCTGCCTCCGTACCCCTGCTTATCTTGGGTTCTTTACCCAGAGAATAACTCCAGGGGTTGCCCCGAGCCCCAGCCCTCAGCACTGATGCCTGCAGGAACCCCAGCTAGGTTGGGTGCTTTAATTCTGTCTATACTTTTGTAATTATCCTTTCATTAAACTCTCTCCTGTGAACCCTTTGGGTGAGCCAGCACTTCCCTGCCAGAACCCTGATGGGTACAATAAATACCATGTTGCTCTTTTTCCTCCATCAAAGGTGAAACCCAGGGTCCAGAGATCCTGTCTCCCTGTACTCCCATAATCCTCCATGCAGAACTGTTACTACACTAACTGCACTGCATTACAATGACCTGTCCATCTGCCTGTCTCCCCAGTAAGGTGAGAGTTCACTGAGGAAAGAGATGGAGACCTAATAACCTTTGCACCCCAGCCAGTGGTGTGTGGGAACTGGCTCACACAGGCTCTTCCCCACTCCACATTCTATGACCTTATGCTAGTAGCTTGAAATTGGTCACAGTGAGAGTATGTATACCACAGAACTGGGCAAATGCAACAAATCAGAGCTTGTCCCCCCTGAATGCTATTTGTTACATATTTACCAGCACACCACTCCCCCAGAACAGTACCAAGGAGATAGGAAGCCTGGGCTGACTGAATTAACAAAATTTTATATTCCTCAATTCATTCAACAAGTAGTAATAATAATGGCTAGCATTTGTTGAGCACATACTACATGCCGGGCACTGCTCCAACCATTAAATTATTGGATTTTTACAACAATGCTTGTACAAGCTGTTCTACTTTTGTCCCCATTCTACAAATGGAGGAATGAGCCTCAGAGAGGCTAAGTCTCTTCCCCAGGGTTAAACAGCCAGGGAGGAGCAGTCAGGATTTACACCCTTCGGGTCTAGCCAGAGCCCTGTCTCTTAAGCATTTCACTCACTGGCCAGCCCAGCCAGGTTTGGGAATGACAAATAAATACAGGTGGTGGGGGGCGTATAAGTAGAAAGCTAAAATGGCCTTCCCTCTGCTTTCTCTCATCTGAACTTTCTTTTTCTGGCCAGAACCAATATCTCGATTTCCATAACTGAGTCTGATCTTTCTAACAAACAAGAGGGACAAGAGGGAGTCTAGCTAGCATCCAGTCTCTGGTTTCAACATCTCCTGAGACACCTCTGTGTCCCTCTATTTACCCCTCTCCATTTCTTAAACCAGAGGTTCTTAACTTGAGGGCTCATCAGAATCCCAGGAGAGACTGTTAAAGCATATATTGCTGGTTTCCACCCCCAGAATTTCTGATTCAGGACATTTGGGACGAGGCCTAGAATTTGGATTTCTAACCAGTTCTCAGGTGAAGCTGATGCTAGTCCTGGGACCACACTTAGAGAGCCACTAGCTTCGGCAAACTCAAGCACCAAAGAGCCCACGTGGGGAGAAGTTGCTCGAGAAGGAAGGTGTCTTTCTGTCAGTACCTATGTTCTCCCAGGTATCCTCAGAAACTTCCCCAGGAAGACCAGGGAAGGGGGCTGACAGGAAGCAGCCTTGCCCCTCCCTTCCAGGTTCCCGCCTCCAGCCTCTTCCCCTGCCATCCCATCTCCTCCTATTCCCTACTGTCTCCTCCTGTCCCCTCTTCACACAGGGAAAAGTAGTATTCACTCCTGTTAGGGGCTAATGCAGTGCTTCATCATTCCCTTGATTCATCTCCCCTCCCTGGCAACACCCATTCAGAAGGCAGTGTTCAAACAGGTACTGGGGATGCATGGAGCTGAAAGCCAGTCAAAGAACAAGGAAGTTGAAAGGCGCACGATGGGGGAGAGGCCCCTCCTGGGCACCCCCCACAGGTCTCCACCACTGTGCTGTCTTAATGCCGGCTTTGATGTGTCATGCCAACAGCTGGGGGCTTCCAAGGGGCCTCTTCTTGAAGCTCTGTCAAACTGTCTTTGCAGGAATCAGGCTCCCTTTTCCAGAGCTCTGCGATGCTTCCCACCCCAGGACCCCCTCCTTTTTGAAGAGAATCGGGGACAAACTGATGGGGCCCAATGAAGCTATTCCTTTTCTAAGACAAGCCTCAGCTCAGGGGACAGACCCCTGATCCCTTGTCTTCCTGCTTGGTGGCAAAGCAACACACCCCTGTCCCTGCTTCCGATTCCTTGCCCTGAAATGATCTACTGCATTTGCTCTTCTCCTTCCAACTCCCAATTTTGGCTTCAAAATTAGCCAAATTTTGAAGCTTTCCTGGGTCCATATGGCAGAATGACCAAAATTAACTCTTAGGTGTGTCACCCCTCCCTTTGAAGGATACAATAGATTTGCCACTCAGAGGTAGTCAATGTGGGGGTTCAAATCCTGGCTCTTTCCTGGGAATGCCACTTAACTTCTCCAAGCCTCAGGTTCCTCTTGTGAATAACTAGGTGGCCTGTGAATTAAATGAGCTCTGCTAAAAACATTGCCCCATCACCCACGCCCCACTCTCAGGGACACTTGTATCACCTTGGTGGAGGACACTTGTTCAATAGACAAGGGGATTTTTATTTACAGTTATGAACTTTGGGAGTTACGTGGGGAGAGGGACAATTGAGACTCCCTGGTCTGTCCAGTTGCCATCCCTTCCCCCTAAAGGGGCTCTTCACAGAACCCAGTACTTGACTTGAAAAGCTGAGTACTTGTCTTGGGCCCATCTAAAAACCAATCAGAACATCCTTAAGAAGTCTATTTTCAAAGTTTCTGCTGTTTCTTGTAGTTACCAAACAGGTTGAGTAGATGGCATGAACTGACTCTTTCAGGCAGGGTCCAGCCACAGTCTGGAATGGAGAGACAGGAGATTTGGAAGGAGGGGGCCGGGGGTAAAGGGAGGGAGAGAGCAAACTCCACAATGTGTCCAGACATGCCCACAGAGGCTGGTGTCTAGTAAGAGTGGCCGTGTAATAAGTTTAAAAGATGTTTTTGCATGAGGAAGAACAAAGGAATGTCATTACTGCAGGGTGTTGAAAATAGATGGTAATTAATATTTTAAAACTTTAACTTATGTGTAAGACTAAAGCAAAAAATGTTTATTTGGTACAAAATTTATATTTTGACTAGAACATTTCCTAATATAACTTATGTGGACAGCTTAATTGAGCACCATACTACATGGAAACTTGAGTAAGGCATGAGATTTTGTAGGTTCGTCCAGAGTGATGCCCCGATAAATCCCAGAGTGAGTTGAACTGTGAATAAAAAAAGTATTTGCAAAGTCCCCTTCAGGGATTGGTGAGAAAGGGGGAAAATTCAACTTCCCCAAGTTGAATTCTTGATTGTCTTTGATTCTCACAAGCAGTGGGGACAACCAAAGCAATAGGCTGAGCCCCCAATCTTGGAGTTTGTTCATATGAAACTTAACCCCACAAACAATAGGTCAAGCCTACTTAAAATTAGGCCTAAGAGTCACCCCCAAGAGAACCTCTTTTGTTGCTCAGATGTGTCCTCTCTCTCTCCAGCCAACACAACAAGAAAACTCACCACCCTCCCCCTGTCTACGTGGGACATGACTCCCAGGGATGTGGACCTTCCTGGCAACATGGGACAGAAATCCTAGAATGAGCTGAGACTCAGCATCAAGGGATTGAGAAAACCTTCTCAACCAAAAGGGGGAAGAGTGAAATGAGACAAAATAAAGTGTCAATGGCTGAGAGATTCCAAACAGAGTTGAGAGGTTATCATGGAGGTTATTCTTACACATTAAGTAGATATCACCTTGTTAGTCAAGATGTAATGGAGAGACTGGAGGGAACTGCCTGAAAATGCAGGGCTGTGTTCCAGTAGCCATGTTTCTTGAAGATGATTGTATAATGATATAGCTTTCACAGTGTGACTGCGATTGTGAAAACCTTGTGTCTGATGTTCCTTTTATCTACCTTAACAACAGATGAGTAAAACATATGGAATAAAAATAAATAATAGGAGGAACAAATGTTAAAATAAATTTAGATTGAAATGCTAATGATCAATGAAAGGGATGGGTAAGGGGTATGGCGTGCATGAAATTTTTCTGTTGTCTTTTTATTTCTTTTTCTGAATTGATGCAAATGTTCTAAGAAATGATCATGATGAATATGCAACAGTGTGATGATATTATGAATTACTGATTATATATGAAAAATGGAAAGATCATAAGTTAAGAATGTTTGTGTTTGTTGCTATATATTTTTTTTAATTAAAAAAAATTAAAAAAAAAAAAAAGAATGGCCCTGTAGTTGGGAAAGGCCAATGAACTTCAAAAGGAGTTACAATGGCTGATCCTCAGGTTTAGCTGTTTCCTGTCTTGTGCTATAATTATCCTCCACGACTCCAAAAGTGAAAGTCCTGTCACCTACCACTGCCTTGGGCTAGTGATTGTCTTAGGAAATGAGGGACCTTAAGAACTAATTCCGTTCTTTGTCTCAGAGCAGTCTCCAGGAAACAACAGCAGCAAGGCAGGAAGAAGATGAAATGGCCAGAGGTGACAGGACTGGGAAGCAGGAGCTGGACTGGGAAGCAAGAGCTGGTGGACAATTCCCAGAGGTTCTCAGAAATATTCGAGAAGGGACTAAGTTTCTTGTAGAGACAGATGCAAGATGAGGGCAAAAGTTCTTTACTTGGATATTAAGGAAAATAGTGATGCAGGAAAGCTGGAAGACTTGGGTATATTAGGTTATATCACATTTTTATTTGTAAACAGAGTGGAAAACTGAAGTTAGGAAGAACCAGTCTTGGGAAAGGCTCCTTCTTGTTCTACCAGCCTTCAAAAGTTGGGCCATTCACACAACAGACACAGGCTGTTCTGCTCTAATCCAACAGCTGCATTCCAAAGGAACCTTGATTTAGCAAGAAATTGTTTTTAAAAATAATAATTGCTGTGAGAAAAAGAGGAGCAGTAGCTGGGAACTAAATCAGTGGTTCTCAACTGGCAGAAATTAGAATTCCCTGGGGAACATTTTTAAATGCTGTTACCTGGCTCTACTCATAGAGATTTGGACAAAATGAGTTGTTGGGACTCAGGCATGGATAACTTTTTAAGACGCCCAGGTGATTCTCATGTACTACTAAGATTGAGAACCTCTGGACTAGGTAGTTTTAACTTTGCAAATACATTTTCTTCCTGCCACGATTTCCATAATAAAGGCTTTTTAGTTTTTGTTTTTTAACAGAACAAGTCAGTGGTCATAAATCGGAAACACCCCAGAACAATCACATTCAGCTCCTGCTAAAGAAAATCATCCTTTTTACCATGGAAACTCTCCACCTTCTTTTCACCTCCCACATGATTATAAACCAATGCTCCAGTTTCTCCCGACTCCTCCTAATAGAACTCCAGCTTTGCTCTTCTCTGAATTCCCAAACTCCCTGCCAAAGGCAGGACTAAAGTTAGGTGAGCAAGGCCCTAGGGTGTAAAATTTAAGGAGGCACTCACACATAGGCTCATGCAAATGCAAAGGTGAGTGCCTAAAGTGGGTGCTTCCTTAAATTTTGCACCCTGGGCTCCCTGCTGGCCCCACCAATCTCAGCCTTGCTCCCCTTCCCCAAGCCCCAGGGCTTCCTTCACTGGAACCTTTTGGTGTTTTTTGTTTTGTTTTGTTTTGTTTTAATTTGCATATGGGCAGGAGGCACCAGGGATCGAACTCCAGACCTCCAGACCTCCAGACCTCCAGACCTCCAGACCTCCAGAGCTCCAGCACGGAAGGTCGGAGCTCTGCCTGCTGAGCCACGACAGCCGCCCTCCTTTTGGTGTTTTGATGGTGAATCTGAAGGTCCACTTAGAGATGGGACCAGAGAAAACAGATGAGGGAAAAGGACTTGGCAAAAGAGATGGGTTCATTTAACTTAATAAAGAGGAGGAAAAGGGGGCAAAAGGGGCCTTGGCTGGGTCCAAGGAGGTGCATTTTGGTGGGGAAGGGGTTTGAAGAGAAAGGTGCTAAAGTTACTGTGGTGAGAAGCAAAGGTGGGAGCTGAAGCAGAACCACTGGAAACAGTATTGTCAAGACCGGTATCACTTTGTCATTCCTTTCAGTCACTTTCACCATGACCTTGCGTCCCTGACACCCTCCAAGTCACATCCAAGTGAAGCCCAAATCAGACAGACAAAGCAGCCTGGTCACCAGCCAATGGCCTCAGCTATAAATGCCAGTGCCAGCCAGGGGTACCAGGGCATTGAGCATCTCTTCTGGCTCTGGCTCAGAAGAACTGATGAATCAGATGGTTGGTTTAGAGGTGGAACAGAGAATGACAGCACAATAGCAGAGTGTCCTTGGGGCCAGGCAGAGTGAGAGATGAGCCAAAAAACACACAAGAAAGATTTTAACTCTGACCAGATATTGGAATTATTGTTTTCAAGGTGTGATAATGTATATATGTGTTTTCATTAAAAAAAAAATCTCTTATCTTTAGGAGTTAGAGACTAAAACATCTATGAATGAAATTAAATGCTGTATGGGTGTGCTTTCAATAACCTGGGGCAGGGGCAGCCGTGGGGGTGAAGCAACACTGATCATGAGTTGGTACTTGTTGGTGCTGAGTTATGGGTACATATGAGTTCCTTATATCATTCTCTCCACTTCTGCATATCTTTACCCTTTTTCATAAAAAACATTAAAAACAAGACAAAAGCTGTCTCCAATCCCTGGCCACCCTGAATCTCCAGCATCCTCAGTGGCACATTTGCCCTTTCCTGGCTCTTCCATGTCATGGAGCATCACAGTTATGGTGAGATTACAGCTCCATGGAGCCCCTAAATCTCATAGCGTGTACCACCCTCCCAGTCCAGAGCCAATGCATGGGACTCAGCGGGTGCTCAGAGAACATTTACTGAATAAATAAATTTATCAACCAAACCCGTCCTATTTTGTGCTTAGTTTTTTGGTAGTCAGTCCCACCCACACTGGGCTGGAAATTCACAGGGGCAAGGAGAAGGAATTCATCTTTGGATCTCTCATATCAATGCAGAATAGTGCTTGGCATATAGTAGGTGATGAGGAAACATTTTGGAAAACATTTGGAAATGCCTTAAATGGAGATGCCTTCATTAACACCAGCAACACAAGAGGATTCTGCTTAGGAGAGCAGAGCCAAGATTAGCAGGAGAAATTGAGGTGTTTGAAGGTATTATTGCTACTTGAAGAAAAAAGAACCATAAAGACACCAAATCAGCAGAAGATTTAAAGACGACATTTAATGAGAGGTCTCTCCTGGCAGGCGGCCACCTGCAGGCAGACAAGGGCACGCACAGCCGAGCCCTGACGCGCACCCATTTCGGCGCCTCAGAACATTTTACTCCTTGATTAGGCCTGACGTCCTGGCCTTTCATCTTCCCTCCACCTGTGTTTCTGAGCCTAGGAACCCCAACAGGACACCCTTGAAAGCACTTGGATGTGGTCTGAAATATGTTGATAATTAGCGTAATGAAACCCTGGAGGAATTTCCTTAAACTCCTGCTTCTATGTTGAATTTTATGAACCTAATAAAAGCATCTTTATCCTAGAAATAAGTTTGCCTCCCCCACCGTTAAAAGCTTATCTTCTGCAAAAATGAGACAACCACTTTCTTTTCAAAACCATGCTCCCCACCCCAAAGCTGGTGGCCTCCCAAGCTATGGGGGCAGCTGTGGGGGCAGGGTGGGGGCTGAGGGGGGCTTCCTGGCCAGGGAATACACGGACAGGAACTCCACTTGGTTAAGCAGTTTTTAAATTGATTCCTCAAAGGAGTGGCTGACCTGGCTGAATGATGCTTTCCTTCTTTTCTATCAAGTCCTTGCAATAGGCAATTGTGGGGGGTGTTTGGGGGGCAGGTGGTATAGATATGCCAAAGTCATACCTCTCAGCTCCGAGAACTGCCCTCACCCCTACAGGGGCCCTCACAGCTGGCCCATGCTACCTGACCTCTCTGTGCCCTCTCTCTGCACACCAGAGCTGCTCCTACTCCCCCCTGGGCACCTGACCAGGATGTACAGCTTGTGAGCTTGTGAAAGACCCAGAGTTCTTACCCTGACTTACTACAGGACCCCGGGAAACCCTGGATTAACCATTACACAAAATAAGCACCTGCTTAGGGCATCAGGGAAGGGGGCACCACAGAGTTTTCACCCCCTAGAGGTCGTGCCCTTAATTCCTTCACTGCCACATTCCACTTTATCCAAATTTTTCTGTAATTATCTTTTATCGGCCATTTAATGCAACTTTAATCTGCATTGTTAAAAATGTTGTTTTTTTCCCTTGGTTTGGTGAGTGACTAAATTTTAAGAGTTTGGTTTGAAGGTGTCATCAGATAGCAGATGTTTCCATTTTATAGTGTGAGAGTTTTGCCTCCTTTGAGTGTAAACAAAGCTGGCTGGGTCTAGCTGGCACTTAACTCATCAGCTAATTCCTGTGCTGGACATTTAATACTCTCTAATTTTAAGCAGGGGAAGGCCTGTGTTTAGGGCATCAATTGCTTAATCCAGGCCTAGTCCTAGGCAATTATTTAACCTCAACAGGCCTTGGTTTTCTCATTGGTTGACAAAGGGGAGATGCTCTTTGCATTGAGGTTGGGAGGCAAGAAGGGAAGACACAGAAAGCACCTCATCCATAACCGATGCTCAAAACACAGGAGTGTCAGCAGAGTTCTCAGAGGCTCCCCCGAACAAGAGAAATTCCAGACTCAGTAAGAAAACCTAAAAGGGCATGTCTCTGCTTATGCTCCAAAATGGATTTGGTTTCTCTTTATATTAAAGAGAAATAATGTGATCAAGCCCTGTATCTCACTTGAAAAAATGTTTTCAAACAAAGGGTTGGTGGATTTCAAAAACCAAACATCCAATCCCAAGGGATGCTCTAACTCAGAAGAGTGTAAGCGTGGCAGTGTGGATGGGAGACTGCCTGGAGGAGGAGGGTGGGCACTGTTCCACAGGGTACCAGGGGCCATGGAACCAAAATGTCTGTTAAGGTACAGTTCATGCGGAGACTATCCACTCTGGAGACAGCCTGGATGGCTACCATTTAAACTCCTGGCCTAGCTCAAGCACAGGTGACCAGGTATATTGTCTTTGGAATGGAGACCATCTTTGGAATGGGGACCCTCTCCCTGCTCCCACCCTCTTTGCTACATAAGAAGAAAAGGAGTAAGCCTGAGCTGCTACACCAATATGAAGCAGTCTCCCTCACTCTACTAATGATCCTTCCCCCTGCAAAAACCTCACATCAGAACCTATCAGCATATGGGCCTTCTTTAAGAATTCTCTCCTTCCTTCCATCACTTTCTGCCTCATTTTAAACCTGAGTTTTCTTTCACTTAACCTAAAAGGAAATGGAAACTAGTCAAAGTGAAACAGGTAAAGGGAAAGCAAGCCTTGAGAGCTCAGTCACTCTGTCCTCCAGTCCTACCTTGAATCTCTGATAATGATTCATTGCTTCATTAGCCAGATTAGAAAACTCTTTTGCCATCAGGTTCTCCATGGTGAGAAGATTACTGTTGAGATGTTTGCAAAGCCACATTGCCTAAACAAAGGAAAGAGAAAAAGAAAATTTTAGTCAAAGTAGTAAAGGCAATAAATACACCAAGAGAACTATATATATATATTGTAATTAATTTTTTAAATTTTTTTAAATACCAAAAAACACCAAACGCAAACATTCTTAACTTTTGATCATTCTGTTCTACATATATAATTAGTAATTCACAATATCATCACATAGTTGCATATTCATCATCATGATCATTTCTGGGAATATTCGCATCTATTCAGAAAAAGAAATAAAATGAAAACAGAAAAAAATTCATATATATCATACCCCACCCTTCCCCTTCATCGATCACCAGTATTTCAATCTAAATTTATTTTAACATTTGTTCCCCCTATTATTCATCTTTATTCCCTATGTTTTACTTGTCTGTTGATAAGGTAGATAAAAGGAGCATCAGGCACAAGGTTTTCACAATCACACAGTCACACTGTGAAAGCTATATCATTATATAATCATAACAGAACTATATTAAAATACCCAAGTCCTTCCCTATTCCACCAGAAAAAGTTGGCCATGTTGGGAAAGACATAATTCTGGCTGGAGAGAGGATATCAACTAAGTCAGACCCATGAAATACCTCCCCTGCTCAAGAATTCTGCTCATTTTCCATCTCTTTTTCAACTAGCCATTGATTCCTAAATGGAACTGAAAAACCTACAAATGGGCTATGCTTTTAGTTGTCTTTGGTATGTCTTTTCAAGCTCTTTGAACCATAAGTTTTTAATTCAAGAAAGGTTTAGAACAGGAAATATGGGGTCAGGACCTAAATAAGAGTCACAATTCACATTCAATTACATTTTGTTTCTTAAGGATTAGGAAATAAAATATTACGGCCAACTGAATATTTGGTTCATTGACAATTGCTATATATATAGCAAAGGTCTGTCCACGCTCCCCCAAGCTGGTGTGGAACTTAACTGGTTCTGTTCCCTGAGCTGGGAAATGTAAGCAACAATATCAGGAAAAGCCCTTTCTGGGTCTCTCTTTGGATTTTATGATATATTATTTTATCATTGTAAAAACAGTTTCTGTGTGTTCCTGCACATTGATTGGGGGCAGAGACAGTGAATTCACTAAAAGGCTTGTAGCTGGAACACGACCTAAGAGCTGTCAGAACTTGACCTCATCAGGGAGGACAAACTTGATTGCCTCAGTCAAGTTGGGACTTGAAATGCTACCCAGCAGAGCGTCAAAAGTCACAAAGACAAAATCTTTTACCAAAAAGGGGCCCATGCCAGAGAGGGCCCCAAGCGGAAGCTTTGCTCACCTCACAGTGAAGCAGCAGTTGGTGTGTCCCAGAGAGGCCAGGTAGAAGGGAGTGCTATAATGGCATTGCTATGGACAGATGGCACCTGAGGACCAGATCTCCTTACTCCCCACCCTGCCTCATCCCCGGGCCTGTGTGAGCCTCCAGGAACCATGATGTAATCCTGGAGGAAGACTGGGAAAACTACCTGGAATTGACTGTGATGTGATTTTAACCTTGTGGGATGCGACCAGGAAAACAGAGAAGTTACCTTTCTTGTAAAATCAACAACAACAACAAAAAACACTCCTCTTTAAAACATAGCTCAAACAAGCCTCTTGTTTGTCTAAAAGCAGACTCCATCCTCCTAGTTCCCAATATCAGAATCACCCAGGAACTCTTTTAATCCAGTTTCCTGGGCCCCACATCCATGAGATTCTGATTCAGTAGTTTTGGGATGGAGTCCAGGGTTTTTCAAAGCAGCCAGGAAAATACTAATGACAGCGGGCATAGGAGCCCCCGGTTTCTAATAGTGAAACAGCAAGAGTTGGATTCAGAAGCGTTGATTGGAGAGAATAGTGAAAGCTGACATCCTAACACAGGGATAAATAAGAAAAACTACAGAGAGATAGACAGCTGGGAAAATGGATGGATGGATAGATGGATGACAGATAAATAGAACAGCTACACTAACTCCAAAAGCATAGCAAATGCAGGTTATTTAATGCAAGGATCAACCAGAATAAAGCAGTGGATCAGTTAATCAGGGGATGTAGCCTGCCACATCATGTAGGCCTGTGACAATCAGTCATAGCAATGACTTAGTCACCAAGGATGGGTTAACTGATGCTTATTAACCAGGCTTTTCAAAACCAGTGTGTTAAAAAAAATTCCATTTCAGATTTTTAAAATTTTAACAAGTTTTTAATAAATGGAACTTTAAGACGGAAAATGTAGATTCAATGAAGCCACGAACTTCAGAACAGTGGCTGCCTCTGGAGAAAGAGAGACGAAAAAGGTTAGGGTGGGGTATTCGTGTTATCTCTCAAGTTGTATTTTATTTAACATGGAGATAGAACAAATGAAGAAAATATGCCAGAATGATACATTTCTGTAAAATATGGTAGTTCAGTACATGAGTATCTATGATATAGTTCCTATACTTCTGGTTGTTTGAAATATTTCATAATTAAATTTTTAAGAGTGAATCTTAGGATTCTATGCCAAAAGTCTTTGAAACATGTATACTCTTTGACCTAGCACTTCTACTTCTAGAAATTATTCCCAAGGATATATTTATGGGTGTACAAAGATGGTGTATCTATAGACACACAGAAAATCTTGGGAAGTATGCCTTAAACTGTTAAAACAATGCTTACATCTGGATGAAATATATTTTTGTTTCTTTCTATTTTCTAGGTTTTCTACCATGAACACACACCACCTTTTGTAATAAGAAAATAAGTTAAGGAGGAGAAGGAAAAGAAGGAGAAAGGTAAGTTGAAAATTCACAGAACTACAGCGCCTCATTCCAATCTGCAGGATAAATGAGATATTACAGTATTACAACACTTAAATATGATACACTTACTATAGTTGTTTTCCCGGAGGCGGGTGGACCTAATATTACAATCTTCGGCACTGTGGAATAAAAAGATTTGAATGTCACCACTTGATATGACAAAGCAGCCTCCCATACCTGCAGCACTCTAGTGTATTTATTTCTTTCTTCCTCAGATTTCATTTTCTGCAAGTGACACAGTCATTTGTAACCCAGTGGCTCAGAGATGGTCTTGCCATACAACATATTCTCTGTGTTTAGAAAGGTAAGCGATCACTGAGATGGTTTATTTTTCTATCTCCAAGGGAACATGGACACGGTAACTTGTTTGCCAAACTAATAAATATCAAGAACAATTGGGACTTCAAACACCATAAAGCATTTTAAACAGGGATTTTGTCTCGGGGACACTCTCTCAAATAAAGCTGTATTTTATGTAAATCAACCTTGGAAGCTTTTTTTAAAAATATATATTATTTATGTCTTTTTATTTAGCAAATTGCATTCCCCATCATTTTGCAGAGGGAAATAATGGGAAAAAGTCTGGAGTGTATGGACCAGATTTATAAAGCCCAAGATAGGAAGGCCTTTGTTTTCAAATATGGGCATTTCTATGCAAATGGAAAAAACTGGCAGCTTGCTTCTGTATTATAGTCTTGGCTCCTGCATTTTCTTGGCCCTGCGGAATTCCTAAAGCAGCCACCTGTATACTGAGTAAGTGAGCATGATTGGAAAAGAAAAGACCACTATCTTAAGAAGAGTGGGAAAGGTATGTGCACTTGGGTCAAAACGAAGGAAACAAGATGTGCTATATAGACAAATGAGTCCATGGTTGCCTCCCTGAATGTCATCTTGATTAGGTCAGCTTTATCGCTGTGGTAGTTAGGTTCAGTTGTCAACTTGGCCAGGTGAAGGCACCTAGTTCTGTTGCTGTGGACATGAGCCAATGGTACGTGAACCTCATCTGTTGCTGATTACATCTGCAGTCGGCTAGGAGGCGTGCCTGCTGCAATGAATGACGTTTGACTGAGTTGGCTGGTGCTTAAATGAGAGAGTGCAACATAGCACAGCCTAAGCAGCTCAGCATACCTCATCTCAGCACTTGCAGCTCAGCACTCGCAGCTCAGCCCAGGCCTTTGGAGATGTAGAAAGAAATCACCCCGGGGAAAGTTGTTGGAACCCAGGGGCCTGGAGAGAAGGCCAGCAGAGACCATCCTGTGCCTTCCCATTTAAGATAGAACCTCAGTGGGAAGTTAGCTGCGTTTCCTCTGAAGAACTAACAAAATAAATACCCTTTTATTAAAAGCCAATCCATCTCTGGTGTGTTACATTCCGGCAGCTAGCACACTACAACAATCCCCTTCCCAGTGGGACCAAGGGTCACAGAAGTAGAGGTTGGGGAACTAGACATATGCCTTTGCCTATCCTTAGCCTGGCCCCTGAACAGATGAACAGATGTCCAGTCCAATTTTCTTGAGGCTTTAAGTCTATAAGCAGAGTCCATTCCTGTCAGGCTACTGGGAGGGGAATCTTGTTTATGCAAAAGGGTGGGGTGTGCATGCCCTTCTTAGTTTTGAAGTGGGCACAGAGAAGGAACTAGACAGCATCCTTTTGGCTGGTTTGTCAATGGTCAGCACAGTTTAACCCAGTCCGCTTGGGTTTAAACAAATCTTTGCTAATATTTACAACACCTTGTTTCTCATTTTCAGAGAAAATCTGGAGGAAAAGCTCTAGATAATTCATTTCTTCATTCTACAAATATTCACTGAGCCCCTCTTCTGTGCTTAGCCCTGTGCTGGATGCTGCTGAGAAAAGCCAGATGGACAATGGTCCCCAGAGACGAGTTAGTAAGAATATATTAGAGAATTGAAAGCACAGCTGGCCATCCTCTTTCCCCAAGTCTCTGGCAAGGGAACTACTCTCTGGTCAAGGACATGAAGGGTTGGACTCACACATCATGGCTTTTTTGTGTCCCCAACTAAATACATTAGAACACCCTGTTCTTTTCTGCAGTTCTATACATTTAAAAATCTGGTCTATAAAGACCCACTGATAAGTAAAATGGAAGCCCAAAGCCCTTCCTGCTGGAGGTGATATGAATGGATGGATGTCAGAGGCAGTACAGCCTCTGCATAAGGGAGCCCCGGGAGCACTTCTTCAAGTCTGGCCTGCTTCCCAGAGAAATATTGTGGTGCTTTGCTTTATCAAACCCTTGTGAACATGTTTCTTTCCAAATAAAGCTCCAGGTGGGGTGCTTCCTGCCCACCACAATATGGTGGCCACGGCTCCCAAAATTCTTTTGGCCAAAGGTCTCTCTGTCCCCATAATTCTTCTTGGACCCTGTGATGGACAGGTTCTGTTGTCAACTTAGCCAAGCGATGATATCCAGTTGTATTACAGTCTTGGCTCCTGCATTTTCTTGGCCCTACGGAATTCCTGGCTAGGTAAGCATTGGCCTGACTGTTGCTGCAAAGATATTTCGTGGCTGCTTGATAAACCAGAAGGCTGGTGTATTAAATAATCAGTCAGTAGATTGCATCTGTGGCTGGTTACATCTGCAATCTGTCTCCCGCCAACAATTAGTTGAAAACTTTTAAGGAAGAAGAGAGATTTTTTTCACTGCTTCTTCAGCCAGTGAGCCTTTCCTGTGGAATTTGTCCAGACCCTTCATCAGAGCTGCCAGCTTCAGAGGCTGTCCTATGGATTTTGGACTCTTCCATTCCCATGGTTGTGAGACACCGTTATAAATCTCATGTTTACAGATATCTCACATTGGGTCATTTCTCTAGAGAACCCTGACTAATACAGACCCGAAGGTCATGACCTTAACATAAGATTGGGGAGTGTCCTGGTCATCCTAACAGCCTTGTCCTCTAGAATCTCAGTTGAGCTGGGGATCTAGAGGGTTAACCAGGAGCCCTGAATGGCCCTCTCTCTTTATCTAAGAAGTCTTGGACTTCTTCATTCTTCCTGCAGATGGTCCCTCCACATTTCCACCTTATCCTTTGTCATTTTCCCATTAGAAATGCCCTCCTCAACCCAATCAATCAGCACCCACCTCTTTCTTCTCTGAGGTTCTTGAGCTTGCTGTTGTTTACCTTCCACCTTGGTAAGTTTCATATTACTACTGAGAAGCTGGTGGTACTTTTGTCTCCCCACCCGGTAGCAAGCTCCTGAGGAGCAGAAACCAAGTCTCATCCTTTACTGTCCCCATGGCAGGCAGAACTGTGAGGAGCCACGCACACAGCAGGACCTGCAGCAGCCTCCCAGAGGCCTCTTTCTCAGCTGTCCCCATCTCTTTCTGTGGTGACTGGGGAAAATACTGTCTGCAGGACCAGTGTGGAACTAAGGTGGCTTTGGGGACACTTTGTCAGGTCTACATGATGAGATGAGATTGGAGATGGGATGCCACAGAAGGTGTGAGGGGAAGAATGTAGTATTAGAGCTGCAGGGAGGGGACTCAAGAGAAGAAAGTCCTCATGCAATGAAGCAACGGGCTTGCTCAGACTGCTGGGAGAACACTTGCTTGGCCAAAGATCAGGATAAGGAAGAAGTGAGGGGATATTGGCTTGGCTCTTGTGCAATCACCCGTTGCCTCTCCAGGTAACCATGGGCCTCTTCTGAACTTCCTCAGAACACTGGCCA
Source organism: Myrmecophaga tridactyla (assembly GCA_004026745.1). NCBI lineage: Eukaryota > Metazoa > Chordata > Mammalia > Pilosa > Myrmecophagidae > Myrmecophaga > Myrmecophaga tridactyla. The sequence continues at coordinate 7,465 of PVIY010020184.1, read as the reverse complement.
GACCAACTGAGCTTGGGGCCTGAGTCTCACTCCCAAATCAAGCACTCATTTTGACAAAGTTGCTGGATTCAAAAGCTGCAGAGGAAACCCTCCCCGTCTAGGTTCCTGTAAGTGGCACTACCACTATGAAAATACTTTAAAAGGGGAACATCCATGGACTTTCTCCCCACCTAATTTCTTGCACACATTTCTGTGATTAGTTTCAGTTTCCTAAAATCTAACACCTCGAAACTCCAGCCCTGCTCATGAGTAATTATTTATAAACAGTGTCATAAAAGGCTGCTTGTCTGCCAAGAGTAATCAACTTCTTCAAACCACTTCAAAGGAAATCAAAAACCTCTTCCATCCACAGATCCTTTTGAGGTTTAACTAGGAGCATGATTTAAAATTCACAAGAACACCCTTAGGTATTGGAGCTCTAATACACAGCTTTCTTGGACAAACGTTTGATAAAAAACGAAACATACCATTATATATACCACTGCCTGCTTTAATATTGCCCAGGGCTACTGTAAATGCTCACTTTGTACTAAATCTGCTTTTCTTGCAGCAAAGGGGCTGCCGGCCCATGCGCCAGTGGCTCCCCTCATTCCCTCATGTATGTGCTCACCAGGAGAAGCCCAGAGACTTCTCTCCCTCTACACTAGTCACTAACCATGTCACCGTGTTTCATAGCTAACACCTACCCACCCAACACCCATGCCCAGTGAGCATAAGAGCGCAGTCAGCAAAGGTGACTGTAGGGTTGGAAGGAGGCACATCGATCTGTAGCACCAGCCCAGGTAAACTGAAATGCATGTTGGGTTGACAGGCCCAGTAGAGTACCAGCTTTGGAATGCTCTCTGAGTTTCCTGTATGCTTCTATAGGATAAAAGGTTTGGAGTAAACTGTTTCCAGGCCTTCCCCACTTCTAGAAAAATTTTTTAAAAATCAAGGCGCCCTCCCCTGCCTCCTCTTCTTTTCCCATTTGTCAGCAGAGGCCTGGCGAAGGGGAGAGAAACCCATATAGTCTACCCCTCTTCATTCACGTGGTTAGAACTTGAACTAAAGGACCAAGATGTTCTAATATCCATAAAACCTACCAGTCCAAAAACCTGGGAGTGGGGGTAGAGGGTTGTGGGGTTATTAATAAAATAGTGGTTATTAGGCTCTGATAATCCTATTCCAAGACAGTATTCACGCCAAAGAAGAGGGCTCCAGCTATTCAGGTGGACAGGCTGAAAGCCAGCTTTCTGCTAGAAGCTAACATGAAGCAGGTCTGGATGCTCCCCTCCTGCTCAAGAATGGAGGAGAAAGCATCACATGGAAAGGGGAGTAATGGCAGCAGAAAAGCTTTTGGAAAATTACAAGACCCAAGAATAAACAGAAATGTGTGGCAAGGAGGGTAGAAGGAGGTGGTGATAGGGAGGGAAAAGGGAACAGAAGTGGCTCAAAGTGGCTGTCCGGGCAACATCAGCTGCAGCACATCCAAAGAAGGACAACATCTGAACCTAAAAAGCCTGATAAAGTACATCCTCTGTCTCTAAAAATTAGATCTCTACACAGAGTGGCAAGAGCAAAACAAAAGAGAAAAATAAGCCTCAAATTTCAGGTTCTTGAATTTCTAGATTAGGGGACAGGCTAAGCCTTGAGGCTATTGGTTTAAAAACACAGAGCATGCCACATCTACACCTAAGTACAATTTTTCAAATGAATAACATGAAGTTCCATTGTATCCCAATTTATCAAAGCTCAGAAGGCTGTATTATCAAATACTATTTTTAATTTAGAAAAATCTCATTAAGCTTTTCACAAACTGAAACTCAACTTTGCCATCACCTTAAGCACAGCAGGAGAATGCTCTCTCTGCCACCCTTGGTGGCCTCCCTTCTCCCCACCGTGCCCTAGTTCTCCAACACATTCCACCCAGCAAGCACAATTCACAAATGAGGAACCAAAGCCAAGAAAGACGAACGAACTCTCACAGTTCTTTATATTTTAATAGGAAATTTATTATTTTTTAAAACTTTTTTTTACTAGAGAAGTTGTAGGGTCACAGAAAAAAAACATGCAGAAGATGCAGAGTTCCCATATCCCTCAATAGGGGAATTTTGAAGAAAATGGCCTGAAGAAGTAATCCCTGACTGTAAAATGACAATTTACTTTTCTTAGCTTTTCCTTTACCTCACTTACTTTACTTCTCTTTTACTTTTACTTTACTCATATTACTTATTTGTACTTCACTTTTGCTTTATTTTAACTTTACTTTTACTGTTATTTTACTTTACTTTTACTTTAGCTTGTCTTTGCTTTTACTTTTGGTTTACTTTTGCTTTCACTTTAATTTTTGCTTTTACTTTAATTTTACTTTCTACATGGCTTTGTTTTACTTTATTTGGTAGTGGTGGTATAACAAAGTTGAGTCTGAGCAGAACTGCTCCCAGTAGGCTTCAAATAACAGAGCTTGGTAACTGCTGAGCTGGCGGTCAGTCCGGAGTTGAGGAAGGAGATATGCAGAAACATCTTCCTCCAGCAAATGGAGCCCCAGGAGGTGAGGCCTGGGTGGTATGCCACAGTCTGCTAGAGTAAGAACTGGCCAGGAGGGAAGGGTGAGCTTAACACCTGCCTTGAGGAGAGGTGAACTGGGAGACAAGCTCCCCTGTGCCAACCAGAGAATGGACACATTTTAGAAGAGTCTCTACAGGGCAAAGTAAATCACGCTGGGAATGATTGGGTTGGGAGAAGCTAAGACGGACAGCTCAGGAAGGTGGTTCTCCTGACCTTCTCCAGTCATGGCTCCAGCTCCACCCGGAGCACACTGGGCTCTCAGTCAACGTCAGCTGAACGAGGGTATGCCCAGAGAATTGGACATTCATGCTTAGCTTAAGGCTCAGAAAAGGGCACCCTGGGTCTCTCTATGAACCACACTGCTTTGGCTCATGAGACAACATGCAGAGCCATGAAGCCCCTCACTTTAATTCTTTTCAGCCAAACTTGAGGCTGCACTGGGACTGGGCGCAGGGGGATGATGAAAAGACCAAGTGTGCCGAAACACATCTGCAGGCCTGGTGTCTCTAATTGCTTACCTTTTTTTTTTTTAAACTACTTAGCCTCATTTCTCCTCTTAGACCATCTGAACCTCATCATAGGCATCTCAGGCCTCCATTCTCTTGGCTGTGCCAAGCACTCATTTCACTGGAGCGCTGGTAGCTCCTTCAAAGCTAAGTCTCTAATGAGAGAAGCATCAAAGCTCCAAGTCACCTGTTCTTCTGACAGCTCCACAGGACAAGAATGATCCTCACTTGATCAAGTACAGCCGTCCTTCCTGGACTCCTCCCTGGTTTTGAGTTCAGCCAACCTGTACTCGGGCTGAGGTTTGGGGCACTCTGGAACTCATTAACAGGGGCTGATAATGACAGCATCAGAAAAGTCCAAGTGCTATTTGTCTAGGAAGACCAGAAACCAAATTTATACCTGACAAGTGGAGTGAATATAGAGATATAACCCAAAAGCTGACATCAGCTGGGGCACACTAAAGCATTAATTGATTCCATGGGCTACTCTGCAGTTTTCATTTTAATAACTTGGCAAGACCATTTTTATTAGTTGTGCTGCAAAAGAAATTAAAGCATTTTTAAATTAACCACCACCCCAAGTTGTCAAAACCCTCCCCACCCTGCTCTGACCCCCCTTCACACATAGGGAGGAAAGAGGGGTTCACAGCTTTTCCTAGGACAGGGCAGGTCCCAGGAGGAGGAGGCCCACCCAGAGTGCTCACCGTTATCGTTATCTCGAGACAAGTGCTCAATCATGAACGGGATGGGGTCCTGGGGCTGGTAGATCAGGAGTTGCTCCAGCAAGTTCTGTGGGGCACGAGGCACACACCCAGGTGGTTAACACCTGCATGGACACTGAGAGCCCTAGGTCCACCACCCCGGCTGCCAGGAATCCAGCTCTGGGCCTGATCTCCCCACTGCAGCCTACCAAACACGCCTTTAACTTAGGACCCAGCCCCTGTCCCAGCTGGCACATGAGCAGAGGCAAGAAGGAGGGACCATGTGGGTATGGCTGAGGAGGCACCTGGAGAGAGGTAGAGCTGGAGGGACCATGCCTCTGACTCAAAAGCAATGGGCAGCCGCAAGGCCCTCTCCCCTTGGTCCTTTTGTGCTTCCCATACAGGCCTTCTCTCAGTTCTTGTGGTACACCATGATCATTCCCCACCTCAGAGCCTAGGAAACGCTGTTCCCTCAGCTTGGACCATTTCTTCCTCCTCCTTCCCTTTGTTAACTTCTATTAGGTCTTTAGGTCTCAGTGGAAATGTGTCGTCTGGACTGTATACACCAGGTAACTCCCCTCTAATATAGTCCTGTGGATCTCCCTTGTTACTTGTCTCACCCTTATCCTTGCTTGCCCAGCTGCTATTTCCCCTGCCATGCCATGGGTTCTATGAGCCTACCTGTCTGTCTGGGTACCCAATGCAGATATCTCCCTGGGGGGCTGAGGGAGTTGGCAACTACAGCTCCCCATATCCCTCCAGAGTGGGGCAGAATATTTACCAGCCAAAAAGTCCTGGGATATCCTAACCATTTAATCTAATTCAACAAATATATCAAGGAAAAGCACTTTCCAGGGGTCCAAAATAAATGGCACAGAAATGAACTGGGTAGCTGATAGGAGCTGAGCTGGTGCAATAAGAAGCATTCTTTTGTCCTGGAACAAGCAGGGAGGGGCTTTAGCCCTTTGGGGATGGAGGGACTGTGGGGCAATAAAAAGAGCAGTGAACTGTAGGAAGTCCTGGTTGTAGTTCCCACTCTGCATCTCATCAGCAAAGTCCCTTCCCTTCTCTGGTCCTCAGCTTCCCCATCCATTAAATGAAAGCGGGGGTGGGGTGGGGAACTAGACCAATATTTACATACCATTGGTGAGGTGGTGCAAGATGATTTTAGATGGTTCACAGATGAATATTTTTAATTTTACTTTTAAATAGTTGTATATTTATTTCAATGTATATGAGAAAAATAAGTAGTAAATCAAACCTATGATTTCAAGGATATTGTTCAGGATGAGGCAAAGAAGTTATTAATTTTTAAAAAGTGAGTTGATTTCCAGGAAATAAGTTAAAAATGGAAATGTGGTTGATGGTTATATGATGGATACATGTAACAAATTTGGTGTCCACACACCAAATAAATGAGTGCACATAAAAACTGACGAAACCAGAATAGGCCTGTAGTCTAGTTAATAGTATTGTACCAGTGTCAGTTTCCTGTTTTTGACAAGGTGTGACAGTTACGGAAGATGTTACCATTGGGGGAAGGTGAGTAAGGGGTACACTGTCCTTGTGTCCTATTTTTTGTAACTTCCTGTGAATCTGAAACTATTTTAAAATAAAAAAAAGTTAAAAAGTGGGTGTGATAAAAACCATGGAGGGAGTACACAAATGACTAAAGACTGGAAATGCTAGACTAAAAGCTTTCTTAGGCAACCTCCTGGAGACCCCTATGAAAGACAACCAGATCTTCTAGAGCAGACCACATGCCCCTGTGGCTCCCAGCTCCCTCCACCCCCCTACCTATCACCAGCCACCTTTCAACTCCCTCAGCTGGCCATGTTCTTTGTTTGTGACTGGCAACCCAAATAGTTTTAGGAATTCCCCTCTACTTCTATTGGTTAACACTTTCCAAAGAACTCATTGGAGAGAAAGAGATTTAATCTGCTTAGTCTGAGGTCTGGTCTTGCCAGTGTAGGTCAGAAACTTGAATAGCCAAGAGCATGACCATAACTGTGACTCTGGGGGTAGGGAGTATCTTTTTTTTTTTTTTTTTTGGTGACCCCGACGTGACATGAACACGGTTAGGGAGTATCTTGAAAATCAGCAAATGATCTGGAAACTGACCTCCAGCTTCCCTTCCTCTGGATCCCTGAGTGGCTGAGAATTTTTCCTATCCATTTTTTTTCCTATCCAACTCCACACAGCCTTTACCTCTGTAGGGGGCAGCAAGCAAAACTGGAACATTGGTAGCAACAGGGCTTGGCCTAAGGTCATACAGGTCTGAAACTCAGGAGGGTCATGGAAACGCTGCTGTCCAACCCACACGTCTGCTGTCCAACAAGGAGCCACCACCCACCTTAGAAACCTATTGCTCAGAGGCTCCCAGTGATGCACAGCTTATGAATTGCCAGGGCTGGGTGAGACCCTGGAGACCACCTCTTGCAATCGTGCATTTCAGAGATGGGGAACCTGAGGTCCAGAGAAGGAAGGGACTTGTCCCAGACCATAAAGCCAGCTAGTGGCAGAGTCAGGACCAAATATTGGCCAAGAGCGCCTATGCACTTTCCTTCCTGCTGGGACTGCATGAGGCAAGCGTGGGCAGGGGCAGGGATCATCTTCAGATCGAGGAATATCTCGGGGACACGGGGATACAAGGAATCGCGACACCCTAAACTGGGCTATCTTTTGGTTAATAAAGAGTGCGCACGACCGGGACGCCCCGCTGAGGGTCCCGGTGCCGCACAGCCTGATATCGCGGTAGATGGTCGCCAGCCGCCACCTTTTTGTCGCGACTGAGCAGGGATGCCCCAGTCACCTGCATCATCTCGAAGATGTGGTTCGCTTCCCCGTACTGGGGCATTTCCGGGGGTATGAGGTGTGGATCCGTGGTCGCGTCCATCGCTCTGGGGCCGCGCGCGCCGCTCCCTAGTAACCGCTGTTGCTAGGGCCGCCGCACGCACGCGCGCGTCATCACTCTGCGCCTCGGGTCCCACCTGGCCAAACTCTCCGCTCCCCTTTCAGGTCCCAGACCCTCTTCGGACGCGCGCCGCCGCCCCCGCCCGGAGCTCCTCCGCAGACGCGCTCAGCGGCCTTGGGCAAGTTCTCTCCTCTCTCCTGGTCTCGGTTTCCCCATCTATGCATCTTAGCGGGGGGCACCTAGAGGTCGCTTCTAGCTGTGACCTTCTAGGATTAGAGGTGCCCCCCCTCCCCCGGTAAGGGTCGCCGCTGTGCTGAGAACCAACAGCATCCTAGAGTGACAAGTCAGGGCCCCGAGGGGTCGGGAGGCGATCCTGCTTCAGGTTCCCAACGCGCCCTGGACAAGGCATTAAGAACTTCGTGGGCCAACCCTGGCCTTGTTCTCCAGGCCTCGGTTTCCTAATCTTTGAAATGAAGCCACTCGAATAGATAGGTGTGAGGGAGGGTGTTTGAAAAGGGAGGGACGTCCGGGGGTCGGGCGGAAGGGCCGAAGTTCCTGCTAGAAACCCTGGGCCGAGCTCCCGGCCTCTGAGCCCCAGGTGATCGCACCACAGGCTCCCGGGGTGGGTGGGGCAGGGATGCCATGTCACCCGATTGCCATGATACCGGCAATAACAATCCGGCTGGCGGCCCCACCCCTCTCACCCCACCTCCCCACCCCATCCGCCCCCACTCCCCAAGCCCCGGGGAGGGCCTCTCCACCCCTCTGGGGTCCCAGAGGTACCCACGGAGTCACTC
>PVIY010020183.1:0-44444 GCA_004026745.1 Myrmecophaga tridactyla | reverse complement strand
ACACACACACACATTTTCATGTTGAGCCAGATTTCTAATCCTTAATCCACAGAATTTATAGCAGCCCAGCAGCATTATCAAATAGCAAGAAAACTGAATTTGAGAAGAGCAGCAGCTACCTTTGTCTAGCCATCCATGCAGTTCTCAGAATTAATGTTTCTCAGGCTGAAAGATGATACACTGTCAATGCAACCCAACCTTCTAACGTGAATCCCTAAAGAGATTCAAAACTCCAAAGCAAATCTGTCGACCTCTTCTTCTCCTGCCGAAGTCTCCCTCTGTGAATCCTGATCTCATCACATTGTAGTAAAAAAAAACTTGGAGATCAAAATCAGCAGTTAAGTTTTCCTCTGGGTTACATTTCAAGCTATGCAGCATATATGTCTTTTGCCCTGACATTTCATTTCATGAAATAAGCAACAGCTTAAAATCTATACATCTAGGAAAGACTCTTTTTCAAGCCTGCAACACCAAGTGATAAATTTTAACCTATCCAACTTCATTTCAGCAGAAGCATTGAGGTAGTAAAGAAAGTGCCTTGAGATGGACAAAAATCCCCCTCCATTCACAAATGCATGGCTTTGACTTGTCCTCTCTAAGCCACCATTCGATGTGTTTATGAAACCTGCCATTCATACCCCTGCCTAAGAGGAACTATCCACCCACAGTTCCTATTTAATAATAGCTACATTGGTACCATGTGACCCAACCCTCACACTCAGCCACAGAAGTGTGGTTAAGAAGTACGTCCCTTTAAAAATGACAATCCTTCTATAGGCTGAACTTAGATCTTTGACCTGGCAGGAGAAGATGACCTGAGGCAAATTCCATTCTTAGGAATCTGGCTTTGGGGAAAACAGACTCAGGCACTTAGCAACAGCACAGGAGCTAAGAAGGGGCATCCAAGACATGCCATGTAGCAAAAAGAAATCAGAAAGAGAATAGAAAGTTGATGCCATGTACATTTGATTGTTGTAAGAGAGCAGAAAGTAGGAGAGAGAGAGAAGTGAAAGTGAAAATCACTTATTGAAGGAAGAGAAGAGAGAACGCATACAGAGAGAGAGCTACTGAGCCCCACTCCATCTTTCCTCCTCTGCCCTGTCAGTTAAGTTTCCCAGTTTGTGCCTCAGCTCAACCCACCCACTCTAGTTCCCATGTTGTATTAACTTTCCCAAACCCACATTGGCATGGTTTTATGATTCCCCCAAATCATCAACAGTTCTGCTACTTTATCCCAGGCTCTGTGGGCCTTTGCCCTTCCAAGTAAATGTCAAAGGGCTGGACTAAAATGTGATATTCGGTCTAGAGTTATGGAAAGCATAGAAAGCAAAAGGCAAGCACTTGAGGAAACAGCCAATGCAAACTTTACAGCCTGAATACAATTTTGACATGATTTTCGAAATCCATTTGTGGAGCTAAAATAGCTTTTCATGTATACAGCACTATTATAATGTCCTTACTAACCCTTTCCGGACCAAATCATTCTCACTGCTTTAACATTACCTATTAAATCTCTTTCCAATTCTAATGTGGTCATTCTCCAAGAATCTAGAACTTGGAGTCTGATAGAAGTCAGCCTCATCTTTTGCTTCATGGTATTCTCTTCATTGATAAATTGAGAAGAATGGGTAAAGAAATCTCAGGTTTCTCATAGTTCTAATATACCATGACTCTACAAGCTAAGCTATAATAGTCATTAATTTGATACATGGAAACAAAAGAAAAGAAAAACATAATTTTTTTTAAGGATTTACATCCTAAAAGAGCATGGTGATAGAAGTTTCTTACTGGGGCAGGAGCTTAAGGAGAACCTTGAGAATTTTAAATTATCTTTCCAGAATATGTTCCTGGGTAAAGTAAATTGTATTCACCCAGAAAAAAACAGATGAGCGAGGGAGACCTTTGTGATAGGGTTCTAAGGACCTAAGATACAGAATTACTAGCTCTACTGTCTTATAAATATGGTCTCAAAAATCCCAAAAGTTCCTGCCCCCTGGCAACACTCAACATTCAACAATTCAGAACAAGTTCAAAGATGAGGAGGATTAGTGCTTACCATTTTGGGTTTTAAATCAGAATATTTTCATGGATAGATAGAGGGATTGATACGCTATTTAACAGTGTTTAACTAATTAGATGTATCAATCAAAATGATCAAACCCAAACGGCATGTGGCAATGTTAAAATATTCCCCTTCACAGAATGAAAAGGGGCACACACAAAAGAAAAAACGCAAATATTTATAAGTTCTATTTCAGGGAACTTTTTTTCTTTCTTTTTTTTTTTTTTACCTGTTTTATAGCTCCAGGTTTAGGTGTCCACTCAAATACTGAGGAGCCTGGAATGAGAATGTGCCTTTATATCAAAGACGGATATCTGCTTACTCCAGCAAGCTCATTGACAAGGGAAGAAGTCATGGGCAGGCTGAGGCTGAGCATTCAGGAAGCTGCAATACTGGGTCTGTGTACCTGAACAAAGCAGGACAGAGCCACTGGTTCTCAGCAGACACACAGAAAAGTGAAAACTACATATTTTTTAATGCCTGCTATGTAACATCTCATGACTAGTATTCACACCAAGACATGATTCGCAGAATGGCTCTAGCATACACCTATTTGCAAGCTTACGGCACAAAGAAATCCTTTTTCATTATTTTACTTTAAGGAAAACTATGGTCCAACTCCAACTCTGTACTCTAAAACAGGTCAGACCACCTCTGTGTGAACAGGAATTGGCAGCACAGAGGAGACATATTTCAGAAACTTTCAGTACTTAAGTGTCAAACCAAATTAGTTTTGTACTTTGCACCATAATTCAATGAGAGTTTTATTATGCAAATTCACCGAAAAGCACAGTTCTCACTGTCTCTGCCAAATGCTCTTAGTGCAACAATGGCAGTCAAGCCAGTCTTATAAGAAAACACTGTATCTTGAGGACAGAAACTGGAGTGGATATAAAATTCTAATATGTTCCTCTTACTTAATATAGAAAAAATAATTGAGAGAACACACAATTAATAATACTGGAAGGTGGCACTGTTCTGTGCCAAGTTAACCAGAAGGAAAATGTGTTCTAAGTCCGGACATAAAATATTAGTCTTCAAAACAGATCTCTGGCTCTTCAGTTTTCAGTGTACTTTGCTGATGCTTGTTTTTGCTTTCATTAAACAAAGGGTACATTTTATGTTTGCTCTTTAAAAAAATGATTATCACCATATATATTATGCTTCAAGGTTAACTGCCAGTCTTAAAATTGCAAATAACCTCAATGTATTCTTCACATTTATCAGGATTTCTCAATTAATGCACTAAGGTGAGACACTAAAGAAGATTTTCTTGCTTGCACACACAAATGATGCTTGAGTACGCTGATACGACTGAGAAGTTAGCTGAGCAATTTCCCAGGAGTTTAAAAGAGATGCTTTGAAAAACATAAAGCCCCTAACTTCTACAAAATGAAGTCATTAACTTTTTTTCATTTCACTTATGCTCCTTAAATACAACATTTACTCCACTCCTCACTACTAGTAAATGCTGCTCAAGCAATGTCCACATGGCAGAAGGCTAGAAATCTTTGTTCTAACAAACATTATAAGAGCCCTTTTGAAATGTTTAATTCCAAACCCAAAACATTTTATTCCCTTATTAGACTAATTTAAAGGAATTTAGGCTTAGTGCAATCAATGTAACTCCTCCTCCCAAGCTTTAGGGAAAAACCAGCTCCAGATCTCTGTCAGTCTCTTGTGACAACCTGCCTGACACAAGTAAAGAAATGCCTGGAAACAGTCAAGGTTGCTGCCAGGGCCACACCTCTAGCTATTCCCAGACCATCACAGAATCAGAGTTCTTACCAATTTCTTCTTACCAATCACTTTTCTGCATGAAACTGTCTTCACTTATGCCAGTAAGGTATTATTCAGACTGCGTTGATTAATTCCAATGATGACAGACTTGCTAGTTCTTCATCCTACCTCTGGGCAACTCTGACTTTAGGAAAGATTTTCCATATGTTTATGCTGTCCTAGGTCAAGGAAATGGATGTTTTCTTGCCAGGGACATGGGAAAAGCCTGCTATCAGTTTATGGCACACCTTATCCAATCTGGGTTAGCATTCCATGCTCTTGCCTTTCCTGGATCTCTGAACCCCGGGCTCGGCACCATCACCCCTGGTACCCACCTCAGGCCATGAACACATCCTCCATATACTCCTTGGCACATTCATAGGGACATGGTTTGTTAGTTTATGGCTCTACATGGCTAGGAAACTATAAGAAAGAGATTCCTCCACCTTCTGCCAGCCTACCCTCCAGTCCTGGCCTGACCAGCTCTCCCCACAAGAAGCCCAAATCAGATCATGTAGAACCCACATTGAAACTTCCTCACATGTCTACCCACATGCTTCCATTCTACCCTCTGTATTGAAACTGAATAAGTAAGATGTGGTTATAAGAAAACAGATGAGAGTTTACCAAGAAGACAGGACGTGGAGGTTTCTGAAGGCAAGAGGAGTTAGAGCTTGGGGCCATATAAGATCTCAAAACCAGAGGCCCAGGCATGGAGAAAGGACAAAGATGAGGCTTACCCCAAGACAGCGATGACTCCCCATTCAAGGCAAACCCTCACCATGGTGAAAGCCAACCAGCTTTGGAACTTACTCTCTCAGTAATTCCCTCTCTCTTACATCTTTGTCTCTCTTTGATCATCAGACTTGATTTATCACTCAGACCCCACATGGAATCCATCAGCCAGGTGTGCTCCTTTACCTCCTAAGTATATTATTTCATCTTAACCTCTCCAACTCTGCCATCACAGCCTTGATCCAGTCCCGCATCACCTCCTGTCTTCAGCTTCTAATCTTCAAAACCATGTAGCCAGAGAGAGTGGTTTAAAATAAAAAATTGGCAATGTACTCTCCTGCTTCATCCCTTTCAGTTGCTTTCCACCAGACTCTTAAGCCTACAGTCCAAGGACTCCATGATCTCACTCTTGCCATTTCCCCTCATTCTCTGCTCCAGAAGAAAAACAAGTTGTTTATCATTTCTTCTGGTCTCTAAACTGGGTGCTTTACCTCCATGCCTTTGCTCTTGCTATCCTCCTCTGCCTAGAAAGAGCTTGGTTCACCGCAGTACCAACCCCTGAAGAATATTTCTTATTCATTCTCCAAAATCCCACCTGGGCATCACTTACTCCAGGGAGTTTTTTTTCTAAATCCCTAAACCCTACAGAAGGTTGTGGGCTTTTAATGTATAGTACCTCTCCCTACATTACCACACTCAACACTACTTTCTCCTTAGATATCTGTGAGCCTCTTAAGTAAAAGATACATCTTGGCTCTCTCTGACTCTTTGGTTCCTGTGCAGAGCCTGGCACTTATCAGGAACATTAAAATTGTCTGTTAAATGAATAAATGAACAAATTTCAAAAGGATAGGACATACTAGGAAAAGCACGCAAATGTGAATGTTTTCACAGTCAAGGGCAACAAAGGTTTCAAGGTAACTGCTATAATGATTGAATTGATGAAGCTGAAGCTGTATAAACATGATACTCCTATGGGAATGGCTTAGCAAAACCTGTGGTCAATAGTTTAGAGTCAATTAGATAATAGAAGGTGGTTTGTATTGAATAGAGGGTGTATTACATCTAGGTCAGAATACTTTTAGAATGTAGGCAAAAAAATGCAAACTATGCAGAGGCTTCACTCCCACCCTAAACATACAGGAGTTAATAAACAAGCATGACTGAGGACAAAAAAGTAACATTTGCTCCTCACTACTCATCCACCGAATCTCTATCAACTACAAGTAGCAAGAGCCTCTGGGAATAGATGACAGGTATCTACCAGTCCCTTTGTAGAGACAGAATCCCACTTCCAGACCAAGACTTCTACGTGGAAGAACTATGGCCACTTAAAAACAGGACTTCCGGGAGAAACTCTTATTCCAGGTATACAGAAGGGACTCCCTGTATCCTCCAATGACAGGAGTCTTGGGTTTCAACCCTGACCACATAACTAGAAGTGGGTTAAGTACTAGGAGTATTATGAATTGGCTTCTACATTTATCATCTTTATAATCTACTTGAGTGAAGAAAGATATGCAAAAACAATATAATTAGAGAACAGGATACTATATGATAGAATGTGAAAATGAAATCTACCATTAAACAGTAATGGGTTATCAATAAACCATTTCATTAGCTAGGTAAAACATGAATTCTCTTGTCCTTCCCTTTTTCCCACCTCCCTTTCTTTTTCTACCTCTCTTTTTTTTTTCAAATCTTCCTGTCTTTACATTTTTCATTGCTCTTCTACTTTTCTTCTCTTTCAAGAAAAAGGGGGAAAACAAAGGAGCAAGAGAGTCTGTGGATTTAGGAGCCTTTCATTGGTCTGTTTTCTAAATCTTGAAAACTTTCTCTAGCACATATAAAGCACAAATGCATGCATGTATACACACACAAATACTCTCCTAGCAACACATTCTCATATTGCGTTATCTATAACTTATAAGCACCTATGTGACTCAAGTAATCATTTATTCTTTTTTTACTATGTGAAAGGACATTCCTTGGAGGAATATAGTACAGCGACCCTGCACAGGCCCTTCTCATGGAGTCCTCTACAGATCAGCTCTGCCTAACTCCTGGCCTGTCTCTACATGTCAAGCCTTGATTTAATTCCAACTTGGAGAGATCTTAAGCAGCTGCATTATGGCTCAGGATCAAAAACCAGAAGTTTCCCTTTTGACCTGGGCTAAAGCTTATCTTCTCAGTTCCCTGTCTTCTGATTCATAGTGAAAATATCTTTATCCTCCTGGGGTAATCTCATCTCCAATCCACTATAACTTCATGCATTAGCCCCACTATCAGATTTCAATTGCCCAGCATCACTTCATTTCTCACAATCTGGGTTATTCAATTTTGCTGTAGTAGCTGGTTCCATTAGTATCTTTCCTACCTGCACATGCATCTTAATCCCACAGTGAGGAATGGGTAGTATACTCCTTCCCCTTCAATCTAGTCTGGACTTTGATGCTTTGATCAGTTGGGCTGGGCTGAAGTGACTCCATACCAGCTCCCAGCCTAGCTTCTAAGAATACTGATAACTTCTGCCTTAATCTCTTGGATTCCTGAGCCACCATGAAATAAGTCCAACTATGAGAAAATCTAGTTGAGCTTTGCCTAGTCTAGTCCTGTTCCCCTGTATGATGGCTCCTGCAGTGTGAGATGAAGAGTAGGTCTGCCTATCCTTCCTACTATCTATTTGATCTAAGCTTTGGTCTCATCAGCATTCAAATAAGATATACAGATACTACCCACCCTTCCCTGAGAACAAGCAATACTTTACCTGTATAGCAATGTCTAACTCCATACCTAGAAAAGAAACATTTCTTCATTGAAACAGAACTCACAGAAATACACTTCAGAGTCAAATATACAAAATAAATTATATCACTAAAAAAATAAAAAACACGTACATTCAAATCAATAATCTTCTCACATTTCTCCAATGTGAGTGCTTTTGCACTTATATTTAGCTGAATAATCTATTTAGTTAGTCTTCTCTGAACAAAGAAAGAGGTCTGCACCAAAAAAGCAGTCATATTTCTACCTCATTTAAGACTAAAACATTGTGCAGCTTTGAATGACAATTATTCCAACTTCTATCAGACCCATCAAGGTTTTAAAGCCTTGGGAATTATAGCTGTCACCACGTGACATGTACATGCCTGCAAGCTGAAGTTTTATTCTGAAAACATTCAAGAAGACATAATGGGACACTACATTGCTCTCAATTCTTGATTATCTCTAGAAAATGTTAAAGCAAAGAAAAAAAAGGAAGGTTAACACAGAAAAATAAGTGGAACAGATAGGAGGGGGGAAAGCTGTCTCAAAGGGATTTATACCATCTCAGAAATAGAAAAGCTGAAAGGAAAACTGGAATTCCATTTATAAGCTACTTCTTCCTCCTCCTCCTCATATCCCACTTGACGAGTACCTGTCCTTCACAAACACAGCATCAGGACCCAGAACACAGCTCAGGAGCAATCCAAGACTGCAGTGCCCAAAAGGGGTTCCATAACATCCCACTCCTTCAGAGAAAACCAATCCAAAGCTGCTCCTTCCATCACCTGCCAAGTGATTCTGGGCACTGCCCATGCTTGAGAGCCTTCTCATTCTCTGTTATGCACCACTCTTACTGACCATGCCCTGAGTCTTTTGAGCAAGAGGTGAGTTCACTGCCTAGCTTGCAAGAATTAATGCTCAATTTATCCAAATTATATTTATATCACCAGAGTAATAGCAATTGTTGCTAATTTAGCATAAAATAAACAAAAAAAGAGATGATTCTGAATACCTTGTTAACCTTATATTTATAAATGTAAATATCAGCTTGCCTCCAGCACAGTCTTTATTTATTGTTAATGCTTTACCTGAAATAAATATTTTTAAAGAAGTAATGAAAACTCAAATAATCATCCGCTTTACAAGTCAATATATAATTTTAATAAGAATGTCAGAAATCAATAATTCAGTTTGACTATAGGTCTCCAAAATCCCAAGCATGTACTGCTATACTAAGCAATAACAATCAGTAAAATCAATGAGCCCACAAGAGAAAAGAATGATCAAAACCATTCAAGACCCACAGACTAAAAGTACAGGCCCTATGGTTAAAATTACTTTGACTTATTTCTGCTTAAAAGTAAAGGATGCATATCCTCTTTCTATAGACTTTTTTCCCCATAGATTTTTAACTGTATTATGGTTGTAACTTCATAAAATATCAGTATAAGAAATGCAGCCTAGGAAAATTAAAACAGTTTCAGATACACAAACTTACAAATAATCGGAAAATTGAAAATTAATGCAATGAAATAACACACTACACCAAATTAGGAAAAGAATTTAACGCCTCATAATGGAAATGTTATGTCAAATCAGGAACTCTTTCTCCGGCATGATAGAATTGTAATCTGCTACAGTCATTATGGAAAGCTACCTGGCTTTGAAATAAAGATTGTAAATGCCCTGTGACCCAGTGATCCCACTTCTGGGTAGAGAATTTCTCTCTAGGTCTCTAAAAGGACTTGTACAAATATATTTGTCATGGAATTGTTCATGGCAAAGAATTAGAGGCAACTTAGGTGACCATCACTACAGCAACGCTTAAGTAAATATGATAGACACAACTTATAAGATGCTGTGAGGAGATGGAAGTAATGAACTAGATACAAATATAGCCAACTTGGATACATCTTACAAATATACTATTAGGTGACCTAAAAAAATTATATATACATATATAATTTATATATATATATATATATATATACACACACACTATTAGGTAAAAAAAAAGTAAGAAACAGAACAAAATGTACATCTCAAAATCAAGTTAAACACACACACACACATAACATGACATGCTTTAGATGAATATATACTACTAAAGGAAACAAGCACAGGAGAATCAGGTGCCTATATAAGTGACTATCAGGAAGGGAGAGGGAAAAAAGAAAAGAAAATGATGAGCCATCCCTTTTAGAGCTCTTACTATGTGCCAGGTATTATTCTAAGTGCTTTATGAACACTGACTTATTTAATCTTTTCAACAGCCCTAGACAGAAAATGTTACCATTATCCCTCTCTTCAGTTGAGGAAACTGGGCACAGAATGGTTAATCTAATTGCTCAAAGTCACACAGCTAGTTCGTGGTAGAGCCAGGATAGAAACCTAAGAAATCCGGATTGAAAGTTGTGCTGTGCTGCCTTTCCAGGCAGACTTTGAATCAACAGCAGTACTGACACTAAGGAGTCATATTAATTCATCATCCTACTCCTGAGGTTCCCAAAGCTAATCAACAAGTTACTTTAGCTACATTTATTATCAGAACAGAATATCTGGTTAAAGCTGACTGCATTTAAGGTTCTCATTTCTTTCCGCCAGAAGCTCATCTTCCATGAAAAATATTTTCCTCCTTTCCCCTCAGAATAGATTCCAAACCCTGTTAAATGTGTAGACAAGGATGGCTGAGCAATGATTGAAATCTCATCAGAAACATATGGCTTTATGTTGTGTGCTTCTTTTATCTTAGAATCAAGGGCATGACCTTTGGCTGTCTCAGGCCTTTTATATGAGTTCCACAGTTACGCCAGAGAATGGGCCTGAGAAGAGCAAATACGAGGGATGCTTTGGAATATCCAGAGAAATGTCAGTGAATTAAGGATAGAGAAGAATTCAGATTCCTCTGTGCTTCAGGTGAGTTCAATTCCACATATTGATTTGTGCCTTAGCAGATGATGTAAAGATGCTTCTTAAGACAGAAAATTTTTAAAAGATATTAATAAAAATAATTCTGAAGTTCCTGGTCTTGAGAGCATTTTAATCAGTAAGTGAAATAGAAGCAAGGAGAGAAAGAAGGAAGGGGGAAGATTTCCCATACAAGTGAGGGAGTAGGGGAAAGGAAAATGGGAAAGGGAGAAGGATGATAGAGAGGATGAAGAGGAAAGGAGAGAAACGAAGAGTGAGAAAGGGAGGGGGAGGAAAGGAAAAGGATGAGAAAGAGAGAAGGCCAGGGGGAAGCAGAGAAGAAGGGAGAGAGACAGAAGCAGAGTGGGGGAGGAAGAAAGAGGAGAGGGACTTTAGAAACAGAGCAGAGGTACCATATTATTTATTCAATTTCCTAAAAACAAATTTGTTCTTTTCGAAGTGGATGAATATCTTTTCAAATCTGTTTCTTGGGAAAATTCCACCAAAGTGAAATCATGCTTTTACTCTCCCTCACCCCTCCCAACAAAAACATCTTTTTTCTTTGTTGCACTGATAGTTGGAGCCTATGTACAGACTTAAAGAAAAGAGTACTGGGATGGCTGCCTCCCTGAGTTCTTCATATGCACACTTCTCACCACAGGTAATATGTAGGCCATTTGTTTAATGGCTCTAGATCCATTGCCTATCTTTCCTTTCTTAAACTTTATATTGCAGGAGCTTGCCAACTACTGCTTTCAGACCCACTTACCGGCTAACTTCTAGTTAGTTTACCCAATAAATAGGAGGGACTGATAGATCAGTGTCAGACCTCAGGAAAGGACCTTTACATATAAAATGGACTCCCCGTAACCCGGAGGCCTCTCAGTTTCTTTCTTTCAGGTTTTTTCCCTCAGTTTCTTTTGCTGAGCCTGATGTTTGAGAGACAGAGCAGAGTGTCAGAACCCCAGCAACCAATCAAATCGTAAGAGGCCACCATCCAGTTAAGGGGTGACACACCACCCAGTAGGCGCACTCCCCTCCAGATGACAGTGTACCTTTAAAACACAGCTCCCAGAATAGAACCAGAACCATTTTCTCTTTCCTTTCACTGGTTCCCCAGGCATTTTCAAGGCTTCCACCTGCTTTCTCTCTTTCGCTCTCCCACCTACCTTCTCCCTGCTCCCTCGCCTTCAATAAACCTGTTAAGCTTTGACTTGCCATCTCTGTGGGATCTTTAAGGATGACTCCAACTCCATGCTTAAAAATTGACAGGTGGAAAGAGGGAGAAGTCAGGGTATTTTCTCCCCTACCATCCTTACTGGAGGCAGTGTCTCCAGCCATAGCTATTTCTCTTTTATGACCCCAGCTGTCAGATTAAACATTCTCCAAGTTTCCAACTCCAGCCTGGTGGCCCTATCTCCTGAGCTCCGGTAATACTGTCTCCTTTTCTTGTACTTCAACCCTAGAGATGCCAGCAGCTTCCTGCAGTAGTTAATCTCTGAAATGTCTTCAGCATGTTCACCATCTCTGGAACTAGGTCCATATGCACTTCCCTGCACTGAAGTATTTAGCATAGCCTAGTTTTTCTTACTGGACCCTGCCTGATACACTTATCAAGCAAGCACATGTAGTATGGCATACAACCCATTTCTTCTGTTCTCAACCCTCCTGTGCAATAGGAAAAATAACAGCTTCCCAAAGATGCCCTCATCCTAATCCCCAGGAATTGTGATTATGTTATTTTACGTGGCAAAATGAACTCTGCAAATGTGATTGCATCAAGGGTCTTGAAATGGAAAGATTATTCTGGTAGCCCAGCGTAAACACAAGGATCATTATAAGTGAAATAAAGAGATAAGAGAGCCAAAGTCAGAAAAGGAAGAGTGATGGTTAAGGCAGAGGTCATAGTGATGTGATTGCTATAAAAAGGCCGTGAACCAAGGTAGGCAGGCAACTTCTAGAAGCTGAAGAGAGCAAAGAAACAGACTCTTCTCTACAAAAGAAACTCATTTGTCATAACTTGATTTTAGCCCAATTAAACTGATTATAGATTTCTGACCTTCAGTACAGTAAGACAAGCCCCACTTCCTGGTACCAAAATCTGTGTTATTCAGAGTTCTTCAAAGTAACAGAATCAACAGGATACATGTATGTACATACATAAATATTTGTTTTAAGAAATTGGATCACATAGTTGTAGGGGGTTGCCTGATATCTGTAGGGCAGGCGAGGCTGGCAGGCCGGAAATTCTGGTAAGAGTTGATATTGAATTCTTGAGTCCAAAATCCTCAGGGGAGGTGTCATGGTCAGGTTCATGTGTCAACTTGGCCAAGTGGTGGTACCTATTTGTCTGGTTGGGCAAGTGCTGGCCTGTCTGTTGCAATGAGGACATTTCATGAATTAAATCATGATCATGTCAGCTGCATCCACAGCTGCATCCACAGGATTCCATTTGTAATCAGCCAAGGGGAGTGCGTTCTGCAATGAGTGATGCTTAATCTAATCACTGGAAGCCTTTTAAGAGATAGGTTCTCTTCCTGCTTCGGCTGGCGAGCATCTCCTGTGGAGTTTGTCTAGACCCTCCATTGGACCATCGGCTTCACAGCCTGCGCTGC
This sequence comes from Myrmecophaga tridactyla, assembly GCA_004026745.1. Taxonomy (NCBI): domain Eukaryota; kingdom Metazoa; phylum Chordata; class Mammalia; order Pilosa; family Myrmecophagidae; genus Myrmecophaga; species Myrmecophaga tridactyla. The sequence continues at coordinate 31,580 of PVIY010020183.1, read as the reverse complement.
GGATTTTGGACTCTGTGTTCCCGCGGTCACATGACACACTATTATAAATTTTATATTTGCAAGTGTTCCCTGTTGATTCTGTTTCTCTAGAGAACCCTAACTAATACAGGAGGCCAGTGTGCTGGAAACTCAGAGAGGAGAAGACAGAGTAGTTTTGAGAAAGACTTTTATTTTTGGTTTTTTTTTAGTTCTTTGTACTTAAGGCTACCAACCACCCACATTATTGAGGATAATCTCCTTTACTTAATGTCAACTGACTATAAATGCTAATCACATCTACAAAATACCTTCCCAGCACCACCTAAGCCAGTATTTGACCCAACAACTAGATGCTATAAGCTAGCCAAGTTGACACACACAATTAGCCTTTAAAATGTAACATGAGAATGTTATCAAAATTGCCCTTTATCACATATCACCTCTATGAGAACACAATGGAAATTTTCTTCTCTGAGTTTAGTATCAGAAATAACTGGGCTTCACTTATTTAATTGGTTTGATCTTATTTAATAAATTCTTTGAAACATACCCAGAGCATACTTCCCCTCTCCAGTTACTGTTGGGAAAGTTAAGGCCCAAATTGTGGTTCACCTCTGGCAACAGTAAAGAACTTTATGATATACCTTTTTGTAGAAACCCTCACTTCTGACTTTAAACTTTATTTGCTCTTTACTGTATACATCTGAAAATGAAAAACAAAGTTAAGACTCTTTTGAAATAAGATAGGGCATAAATAAGTGAATGAACAAATAAATTACCAACAATGGATGCTACTGGCGAGAGAGGTCTAAGAGAATGACCTGAATGATAAATGCCCAAAAGTCTAATGGAATCAGAAGTGAGTCTGAGAGAACAGAAGAAGCATGTTGTATTTTTCCAGTGTACCAATCAGATAAAAGAGGAAAGAAGTTTACATGCTGGTCTACATCAGATCACGGGTTAATATCACAGACAGAAGATAAAGAACTGTTGGTGAATGTTACTAAAAGTTGCATATACTGGGAAGTCCCCGGCTGGGGAAGTGTTAGTGGTGGGGTGCTCACAACAAATGGAAAAATGTACACAGATGTACTTCTCAGATGGGGCACTGACCACATCAGCCTAAGAATTTTTATTACTTTCCAAACAAAGAAAAGAACACATACGTACTTCAAGTCACATTCAGAACTGCACGTAAAACAGACTCAGGTATGCTTTTTTTATTTTAATGCGATTTCATTGATATAGATTCTATATTCACATATCAGGTATGCTCTTTGAGCCTCTTCCACACAACATTTGATCCTAAAATATTATTTTGGAAGCAGACTTTTGTATCTGAGCAAAAATTACCATGACTGAAACAGCTGCTATTTATAATGATTACTTGAAGATTACTTGCAAGACATGAATATTACCCAAATTAACACTATAGACTAAAGGCCCAGGTAACCGATCTTCAGACCAAAAATATCCTGACAGCAGAGAATATAATTGCTTATTTATACAAATGGTCTGTGCACTCAGACATTCTGTATAAAGAGATCATTATAGCCATTTCCAAGACATTATAATCCATTAAGTAAAATCGGACACGCTTTACAATGATATGATTGTCCTAATGATACAATTCCATGACCAGATACCTCCAGAAACATTTATTTATGATTCATCTCTTAGACAGGCCTAACTTTAAAGTAAAGGCATTCAGCTGAGAAAGCTACTGAGTGGTTCTATTTTGAGACAAGTCAAAAGCAGAAGAATCTCAAGGTTCGGAGAGTTGATGCCTCTTTTGTGCTACTGAGCAATAAATGATTATACAGAACAAAATCCTACATTTAAAGTCACTTATTTATGACATTTTTAATAACCCACAAATCAGTTTGATCTCTGTTTATTCATCATTCATAACTAATGATTTTCTCCTGAATGGCTTGAGTAGGTTTCATTTATCCTTCTTGCCATTATGACTACTGTCTTAGTTTGCTAAGGGTGACATAACAAAGTATCACACACTTTGAGGAGTCTAAAATTAGAGAAATTTATTATCTCATAGTTCTGAAAGTTGAAAGTTCAACATCAAGGTACTGGAATGGTGCTGCTCCCTCTGAAGTCTGTAAAGAAGAATGTTTTCCATGCCTCTCTCCTGGTTTCTGGCAGTGGTTAGCAATCCTCAGAGTCACTTGGCTTGTGGTATAACTCAATCTCTGCTTTCATCTTCTCTGCTTGTGTTTGGGTCTCCATTCCCTTCTTATAAGGATACCATTTGTACCGGTTTGAAACTTCATGTGTGTTTCCCAGAAAAGGCCATGTTCTTTTAATCCATCCCTGTGGGTGCAGACCTGTTCAGGGTGGAAGCTTTTGGTTAGAGTGTTTCAATTGAGATTTGACCCACCCATTTCAAGGTGGGTCTTAAACCTTTTACTGGAGTTCTTTATAAGAGGACAAAGGACAGAAAAAGCAGAGAGAGCTCAGAGAAAATCACTCAGAAAGAGACACCTTAGATAGAAAAGCCCCGAAGGAGCTGAAAGAGGACCCGCAGAAGCTCAGAGAGGAAGCTGCTGGAACCAGAAGCTGAAAGCAATGAGACCTGGGAGCAAGGGACCAGAAGACACCAGCCATGTGCAGCCATGTAACAGAGGTATCCCAGATGACTGCAACCTTTCTTCAGAGCCTAGGTATCGTCCTTTAGATGCCCTAATTTGGACATTTTTATTGTCTAAGAACTGTAAATTATAAGTTAATAGATCCCCATTATGCCAACCCATTTGTGGTATATTGCATTCTGAAAGCTATAGTAAACTGAAACACCAGTCATTCTGGATTAAGGGTCTGCCCTATTCCAGTATGACCTCATTTTAACTTGCCTAATACCATCTCTAAGGGTCCTATTTCTAAACAAGTTCCCATTCTAAGGTAATGGAGATTAGAACTTCAACCTATCTTTTTAAGGGACACAATTCAACCCATAAACTACTGATTTACTAAAAATAATAATTCTGAAACCTTTTCCTGAACTGTTGTACTGGTTTGAAAGGATTATGTGCCCTAGAAAAGCCATGATTTAATCATAAGCAATCTGTTTCTCTTAATCCCTATTCAGTGCCATAGGCTGGAGACTTGATTGGGTTATCTCCAATGAGATGTGATTCAATCAATGTGTACATTAAAATTGATTAAATAGAGACATGTCTCCACCCAGTCTATGTGGGTCTTGATTAGTTTACTGTAATCCTATAAAAGAGAAAACATTTTGGAGAAAGTTGGAGATTCTGAGAGAGCAGAGAATGACATAGCCATGAGAAGCAGAGTGTCCACCAGCCAGAGACATTTGAGATGAAGAAAGAAAATGCCTCCCAGGGAGCTTCGTGGAGCAGGAGGAAGCTACTAGGTGTCGCTGTGTTCACCATGTGCCTTTCCACTTAGGAGAGAAGCCCTGAACTTCATTGGCCTTCTTGAACCAAGGTATCCTTCCCTGGATGCATGAGATTGGACATTTTTATAGACTTGCTTTAATTGGGTCATTTTCATGGCCTTAGAACTATAAACTTGTAACTTATTAAATTCCCCTTTTAAAAAGCTATTCTGTTTCTGGATATTGCATTCCAGCAGTTAGCAAACTAGAACAACTATTCTTCTAATTGTCTCTTGCTGGATTATTCAGGCAGTCTCTTAATTAATCTCGGTTCTGGTCTCGATCCCTCTACACATTTGATAGCTAGTGGTAAGCACAGCTAGGAAGTATGCTTTCCTTTGCTACATAAGTTAATACATATTTTCTCATTTAATTCTTGGCATACTTTGTAAAACTAAATTATTCCCCTGATCAAAACTCTTAATTGATTTCTCATTGCCTACATCTAAGGTGACCATGTGTTTCAATGTCCCCAGAATAGTCCTAATTTATATCCATTTTTCAAGTGCAATTCATAAGAGCCCATTTTGTTCTCAAAACAGTCCCAGGTTTGGACAATAATTTTACATTCAAATATAATGTAAACTCTTTGGCTTAAACTTTATACTTATCCTGAACAGGAACCTGCTCAACTGTAATGTTGTTAAAAACAAGAATTTGAAGGGCCTATTGACCACCCCGCCACCTTTATCTCTCTGCATTTAAGGGACAGATAATGCTGCCCTTTAGATTCAGGAAGTCATTAGGCTAGAAGAGACCCTCCAATTTAAGGGAACTCCATCATTTTACCAATGAGGAACTGAGGTAAAACTAGCTGATAATGGCATTTGTGTTTCCCAACTTTTTAGCCCAGGGTGCTTTTCATTCTGCAAAAGACTGTGTATAATCAAGAGGCAGTGAATTTGGGGAGACTTGTTTCCCCCAGTATTAGGAATAAATTTTGGATTGAGCTGTTTGCACTCTGCATGCACAGTGGCTTTGGGAGTTTTTAAGAGGACCCTACAGAGTGAGGAGTGCAATCTGTTCTCGTGAAAAGGTAAAGCTAAATGACTCATAGAGAAATCACATTCACAACCTCAATTTCATTAGCACCACCTGCACACTAAATAAAGGAACCATAAGTGTATTTTAAATGGAAAGAAACTGGGACTTGATACCCAACTGCCTGAACAAAATTATAAATGGGTCTCCAGCTTCTTCAGTGTACTTGTTTCTTCTTTAGTCTACAAGGTCTGATAGGAGACAGGCTCCTTGTCCCTCACTTACTTGTCTGTCTCTCTGCCACCACTCTTCTCCTCCAACCTTGCATCTTTCCATCACCAGTGGGAGAAACAAGCCTGACTCTCCCTGTCATTCCCTGTTGTGCTTCAAGGGTCACGCTGTCTCAATGAGTGATAACAAATGATGAGTCAACTTAGCCAAATTATCTCACATGCATTTCCTCTTTCTGCTGTGAATTGTTGCACTCTAGCAAGTACAGCTGACTTTAAGAAGAGGATTAAAAGCAAGAGATGGGCTTGATGGTCAGTTTTATCTCAATTTAAGCCAGGCTATAGTCCCCAGGTTAGGGCAACTACAATCAAGTACTAAGGTTGGTGTTGCTATGAAGGTATTTTGTAGATTGAGTTAAAGTCCATAATCAGTTGACTAAGGGAGATTATTCTGGATAATCTTTGTGGGCCTTATTCAATCCAACGAAATCAAGTTGGGCTTTCCTGAGGAAGTGGTTTCATTCCACAAAATTCTACTTAGCATACATTTAACACATACAAATGATTGACTCAGCTCAGAGGTATAATATTTAGAAAAAAAATCTACTGGCACTTATTCAGATGCACTATGGAGAGAAGTGTAGCAGATTCAGCATTAGGGATCTAGAAATGGCACAACGAAGGAAAGGGAAGTTGAAATGACACTTTCTCATCCCTTAAAAAAAAATGGTTGCTTATCATCCCAGGTGGAAGTTCTCCCTAGTTAGTCCTTTACTTAAAAATGATTTGATTGCTGAACAAATTCTAAATTCAAAGATGAAAATTTGAAACCACTTGGTAAAATTAAAAGATAAATGATAAAATAAAATTTACACCCATTGTTTGAGTAAAACCAAAACAAGAAGAAAATCTGAATATTGCTAGAAGTTCCAAAAGAAATTACTGCAACTTTTCCAAAGAAGTACAACCAACAACTAAAACAATGTTCCATAAAGCAATATTTTTGGAAAGTTAAATTATATATAAAATAAAGTAATAATAGGTTGTCAATGTAATGTGATAAAAGAGGAAGAAGAGTGTGCTGAGAACACTTCTAATAATGCGTTTTCCTAAATGAAAAGAAAGAAAAAAATGGGAGAGAGGGAAAGACAACCTGTGTTCTTCTGTAAGGTAACTGACCCTTTCAGAATGGGTCCCAGACCTGGCACTCTTGAGGCCCCTGTTGCAAGAGCCCCATAGAAACAGCCAAAAGGCAGCCAGAGTGATGTAAGGAGAGAGCCAAGAGTCAGAAAGCCCAAGCTTTGCTTTTGTGGCCATGGGTGAGAAACTTGGCTGCTGTGTCTGTTTCCTCATTTATACAACGTGGATATTACACAAAGTTCACAGTCTAGATAAAGGATTAGAAATTCTGTTTGAGAAGTTCATGGCATCTAGTAATACCTAATCAGTAGTCGCTTCTATTATGACAAAACTCCCATCATGTTCTATTCTTACTGTTATTTGCTAAAGGGCTTCTAGATAAATGCACATGATAAATTATCAGATACGATGTATCTAGGAGAAATTATATGTAGTTGCATGTTATCAGGCCTGGTTTTGCTCTTCAAAACCAACTTTCTAATGTCAGTACTCTGAAGACTGAGAAACAAGTGTTCTAGTTTGAAAGCTGTCAGAATGTGATATAACAGAAATGGAACAGCTTTTTAAAAAAGGAATTCATTGAGTTACAAGTTTACAGTCTAAAGTCGTGAAAATGTCCAACTTAAAGCAAAGCTATAGAAATGTCCTATCTAAGGCATCGAGGGAAAGATACCTTGGTTCAAGAGGGCTGATGATGTTCAGGGTTTCTCTCTCAGCTGGAAAAGCACATGCTGAACATGGTAGCATCTGCTAGCTTTCTCTCCAGGCTTCCTGTTTCATGAAGTTGTCCCAGGGTGTTTTCCTTCATCTCCAAAGGTCTCTAGCTGTGTGGGCTCTCATGGTTCTTGTGGCTCTCAAATTTTTTCCAAAATATTTCCTCTTTTAAAGGATTCCAGTAAACTAATGAAGACCTACTTGTAATTGGTGGAGTCACATCTCCCTCTAATCAATGGTTAATACCCACAATTGGTGTGTCACATCTCTGTGGAGATAATCTAATCAAATTTCCAATCTGCTGAATAAGGGTTAGGAGAAATGACTGCCTCCACAAGATGGATCTCGATTAAAATATGATTTTCTAGGGTACATAATCCCTTCAAACTGACATACAGACATAAATTTCATGAAAGGAACTGAGAAGGAAAAACAAGGATAGGCCTGGCAGGATTGCTCAGTTGGAAGAGCCTAAGCAATTGGACATTAGAATGAGGAACCTGCATATTTAAGAGGAAGATCCCTGTTCTAGTCTGTTAACTGCCGGAATGCCATATACCAGAAACAGAATGGCTTTTAAAATGGGGAATTCAATGAGTTGCTAGGCTATGGTTCTAAGTCCAAGAAAATGTCCCAATCAAAACAAGTCTATAGAAATGTCCAATCAAAGGCATCCAGGGAAAGATATCTTGGTTCAAGAAGGCCAAGGAAGTTCAGGGTCTGTCTCTCAAGTGAGAAGGCACATGGTGAACACAGTCAGGGCTTCTCTCTCAGCTGGAAGGGCACATGGCGAGCATGGTGTCAAGTGCTAGCTTTCTTTCCTGGCTTCCTGTTTCATGAAGCTCCCCAGGAGACGTTTTCCTTCTTCATCTCCAAAGGTCGCTGGCTTGTGGAATCTCTGCTTTATGGTGCTGCAGCATTCTCTGTTCTCTCTGAATCTCTCTCTGAATCTCTTTCATTTTCCAAAATAAACTCCAGAAACTTATCAAAGACTCCAGAAACTTATCAAGACCCACCCAAATGGGTGGAGCCATGTCGTCACCTAATCCAGTTTCACAACCACTCTTGATTAAACCACATCTCCAGGGAGATGATCTGATCACAGTTTCAAACATACAGTATTGAATAGGGATTATTCTGCCTTTATGAAATGGGATTTAGATTAAAACATGGTTTTTCTAGGGGACATACATCCTTTCAAACCACCACAATTCCTGAAAAGGAAATAACAAGACATGGAATACAAACTTTGACTGTTCGCCTCTGGAGAATTCCTGGCAGTTTGCTTTTCTAAGATCACCAACTCTTGACCCAGGCTGACAGGGTTTGAAGTTTGTTCCCACCACTTAACTAGCTATATAACTTTGAGGGAGTCACTTAACCATTCAGTGCCTTTCCTCCTTAGAATGTTTCATGGGGTTGTTGTGAAGGTTACATGTGCCTATATAAACCCTATATAAACGGTCATTATCGATACTATCATCATTGTTATTCACTTGTAAATTTCCTCAGAAACCCTGAGTAAAACTTTTAACTATTATTTTCACTAGTTACTCTTTTTATCTTTAATCAATTAAATGCTTATTAATTAGATCCTTTGAAATCAAAATCACAGATTAATAAGTCTCAACATTTTTGTAGAAAAGCCTCCTTTTCCAAACTAATTTGAAGGATTCACATATAATAGATTTACTTTTAGTGATTGTTGATTAAAAAAAAAATACAGTTTAGAAAAATGGCTTTGCATTACACATGGAAGAGTATTGCATGTAATTGGATTGGAGAAAAAGAGAGAAGGGGATAAGTAGAGATTTGGGCTATAGGAATTTGATGAAATCTCTTCCAAAACTCTCCCCCATTTTGTTTGTAGATTGTGGCAGCAAAGAAGGAATCCAAATGAATCCAGTGAACAAGATGGAGGACTTCACCACACTCTCTCATAATCACATGTGTTTAAATTCCACTTCTTAAAGAGTTAAAATAATGCAGAATCTGCCATCCATATTATCCACAAGGACTGACTTCAATAGGCTACAGTAAAAGGGACTGTAACTCAGCAGTGGCCATCTTGCCAAATGTAGCCAACAAAATTTAAATCATCTGAAGTTCAGTGCAAAATAAGTATGTTTGTAATGAAAGTGTATTTGCATAAACCTTCACTCATATTGACATTCTTGGCTTGGGAAATACTTGCAGTTGTATCTGTAAGGAAGGCAGGTCCATGAACTGAGGTGGAAGGAAATGGCCATAGAATTCTATGAACCAAGCTACCACATAATTGAACACTCTTAAGTTTCATATAAAAGAGAAGGGAGAGTACGAATATTGTCACTTATATGAAGTATCCAGAAAGTAGATTAGAAGTTACCAGAGGTTGGTGGGGCGGAGGGAAGAATGGGGTATTATTGCTAAGTTGGTATGGAGTTTGGACTTGGGATGATAAAAATTTTTGGAAATACACAGTGCTGATGATAAAAGTTGTGAAAGTAATCAATGCCCCTGAAATTGCACACTTAATAATTATTAAAATGGGGCAGGCCACACTGACTCAGCAGGCAGACTTCTCACCTGCCGTGGCAGAGACTGGGCTCCATTCCTGGTACCTGCTCATGTAAAAATAATATCTATCTATCTATCTATCTATATAGATATATATATATATAGATAGATATATAGATATAGATAGATATATATATCAAAATGGTGAATTGTATGTTTTGTATATTTTAACGACTGAAAAAATAATACATGAAAAATAATTAAAAATTTCAAAAAAAATAGATGGGAATTGAATTTGTTTTCAGTTTCATGAACACAATGAAGAACAATTACTACATTTCTGATCCATTGTAGCTGGCTAAGCAGGCTACAATTTGCATTGAACATTTTGGAGCCAGCATTGTTGCACTATATAAAAACTAAATTTTTTTAAAGAAATTGTGATTGTTACAGTAATATTATGCGACTTGTGTCCAAAGAAACTTAATATTAATAAATAGTACACAGAACAATGTGGTTACCTTCTTTATTACTTTAAAAGGACATGGAATTAAACTGATTTATTCCAGAGTTCCTGGCAAATACTTTAGAAATAGAACTTGTTTTTTAGTAGTCAAGTAGTCATAACTACATGAAGAAAAAAAGGGAGAGGGAAGGGAAGGAACAGGATTAAAATAGTTACAATTATCCTATATATTCAAGCACTGTCTTCCATCATTTTTGGTCCAGAATAGACTAAATGTCTTTTTCTTATCACACTGTTCGTTAACCCATGATTAAAATGCACAAACATGAGCCTACTTTCAGTAATGTGATATCCCAAATATTTTGTAAGAAACTAGGGACCTTTCAGAACTATACTCTTATGCATTTTCCAAAGCAATTTATATTTTAGGATCCTCCAACAGAGCTATAAAAACTTCTTTTTATAAACACTGGAAAATACAGCTACAGAATGGTTTTAAGCATTTTAATACACTTAATAATTTACTCTTTTAAATTACCACTTTACTAATACTGCTCTAAAAGTTATATCTTAAGGAGTTTCTATACCAAGAAGTTTATTTTAAACAATTATCTCAAAGAGTGTTTGGGAATTTTTTTTTAATAAAGCAAGTACAATCTGTAAAAATCAAATTATATTTTGCTGGATTGCTCAAAATAAAAACTTAAAAATGATGATCTCCAACCACTGGACAATTGATCAACAATTTTTATGATCCAGTCCAGTAAAGAGAAGAGACTCTTCAATAACGAATTCCAAAATAGTATGGTAAATGCTATAATAAGGGGAATGAGCCCAGGATGCTGCAGAGCACACAGGAGAAGGAGCTAACATAGGAATTGGTCAGGAAGGGCTTTGCAGAGTAGGGACCTTCTAAGCTGAGATGTAAAGGATGAGTTTGAGCAACGTTTCTCAATATGTGGTCCACATACCCCTGGAGAACTCTGAGACCCTTTCAGATGAGTTCTGTGAAGTCCTGCCTTTCCAACTAAGTATCTGCATAAGGCCAGATTTTTTTTTCTTATTATTCCATCTAAACAACACATTGCAGAGATGAAATTCAGAGGAAATAGAAGACTCCAGTGTCTTCTATTGATTCAAACACTAATGAGATTTGCAAAAATGAAAAATATTGCATTCTCACTAAATTTTTTTCTTGGTAAATAGTTATTCTCATTGTTATTCTTAAATTTTTCAATGAATAGCTATTTTTATAATTTCTCAGTTTTAATTCCTAATATACCAAGAGGATCTTTTTGGGGTCTGTGCTGGCTTGAAAGGATTATGTACTCTAGAAAAGCCATATTTTAATCCTGACAGAAGTGTTCCTGGCGAAGGGGTACTATGTGGGGCTTTTAGGAACCAAAACTTTTCTCCCCTACAATTAGGGAGCCTCCTGGAGTCAAATCCACTGTTAGCCATGGGCATAATAAGGGACCACAGAGTCATACATACTGTGCCTTGAGGTATGGGGAATCCCAGGTTGGTTACATATACAACTTTTGGCATTTTTGTCCATAAAGTGTGATCTAATAAGGGTGATCCCATGGGCCTAGGATTCTCAACCAGCATGGCTGCATCAGCCAAGAGCATGGACAAGTGACTTTATTTTCCCCAATTTCTAATGTTTGTGGCACAGGCAAGTATAAATTATTTTCATTACCTCATTGTGGCTTTAGCATTGCTGGTCCTTTTACCTAAATTCACTGCCCCTGCATGGGCCCCACCATTACCACTTCAATAGAAGTGGGAGCAGCTGTTGGAGACCATGAATTGAGGCTGTCAAGTGCCGGACACAACCAGCATGTCCACTGCTGCAGGGATTGCTTGTCATCTTTTAACTGCGCTCTTAAAAGCCCATTCATTCTTTCAATTAATCCTATTGCTATGGGATTATAAGGCAAATAAAATGTCCATAAAACAAGATGTTTGGTAGCGCAGGTTTGGGTGAGTTGTCCAGTAAAGGGGTCCTCCTATCACTATCCACATGTGTGGGGACCCTGAAAATGCGCTTAGCTTTTCCAGCTATGTACTTTTGTTAGCTTTCCCTACTAAGAAGGCCAGCAACAGTCCAGTGGCCATATCTACAGCTATAAAGACATATTTTACACCTTCAGATGAGGAAAGGGGCCCAATATAATCTACCTCCCACCTGGTGACCGGAATCTGCTTGTTGCCAATGTGACCAAATTGATGAAGAAGCATCTTTGGGTACCACAGTGAAATGAAGGGGCAGGCTTCTACAATATCCCTTAGTTGTTATCTGGTAATGGACAGCTGAAATTGCTGTACCAGTCTCCACAGAATCTGGTACCCTTGGCGTCCTGTTTTCCTATTCAACCATTCAGCAGCCTCTTGTGATGTTGGATCTAGGCTATGAATTTTTATTTAAGTATCTGCTTCAATATTGACAGGTAAAGAATCAGTATTATGGGCAGAGATATGAAACACAGTTACCTTTTGCTTGTTACAGGCAGTTCAGATATCTCCCCACATTTTTTCCCCACAAGGAGTGACCAACAACAGTCCATTGCTCTTACTTCCACATGGCCATCCACTCTGCCAGGCCCCAGTACACTGCTCGATTGTCAGTACAAATAGTTAACACATCTCATTTGTGGCAATGACCATCCATACAGCCCTTAGTTCTGCCCATTGGCTGCTTTGCACAGTCCCAGTTTTCCATCATAGTGTCCATACTAGATTGCATGGCTACTGCTATCCAGGTGGCAGGCTGTCTGTGTGCTGTTCCATCAGTACACCAGGGAGAATCAGGTATGTTGGCACATCTGTCAATGTTGGACATAGAAACAGCCACCTTAGGAGGATCAGCAGGGAGGGGCAAGCAATATTCTTCTACATAGGAAACTGGTCCTAAGATATCATGCATCTCTGCACTTAAAAGGCTGTTGTTAAAAATGCTGTACTGTAACAGAGAATCTTTCCATTTCATTAATGTGCTCAATTATGCACTGCCAGAGTGAGGCTTAGTGGCAGTGCCCCATATCCAGCAGTACATGGGGATAGCTGTTCTTAATTTCACAGGGCATTTCTGAGTTAGTCTTTCAACTTGCAATAAGGAATTATAGGCAGCACACAGTTATTTTTCTAAGGGACTATATCATAGCTCAGATTTTTTCCAGAGCTGAGACCAAAAGCAGATTGGAACTCACTTTGCGGGTTGCATTTGCCACAAGCCCCACCCAAAGCCAATATTGGTCCTGACCTCATCTAATTCACAAGGCACATCTGGGTCCATCCTGTAAAGCCTTAGCCTGTGTGAGAGCCCATTTGACTTTATCAAAAGCAACCTGCTGTCAAACATCCCATTCCCATATTTTTCCTTTTTTAGCTAGGGCATACAAGAATTTTAGAATCTGCACTAAATATGGCATAAATGGTCTCTAATAACCCAACACACCAAGGAAAGACCCAAGCAGCTTAGGACTATGTGGGGTAGGATAACTTTATACTTTATCCATCTTATCCAACCAAACAACACCCAAGAATTTGCAGAGCATCCAGACCCTTTAATTTGTCCTCATTTACTGCCCATCCTTGGCTCTTGAGGTGGGCCACTATGGTCTTAATGGTGGTTTCCAATTTTGCAAGAGAGTTACTGGTCAACATAACATCATCAATATAGTGAAAAAGAGTGACCTCTGTTGGAGGTTTACATGTTTTTAAATCTTGGGCTACTAAATCACAGCAGATAATGGGGCTAGGAAGATATTGTTACAGTAGCACAGTAATTGTCTACTGTTGTCCTTTCCATGTGAAGGCAAACACAGGCTGGCTGAAGTGATTGAAACAAATACTAAAAAGGCCTTAGCAAGATCCAACACAAAATGAAATTGGAGTAATTGAGAACTTATACTCAAATAGCTGAAAATACAGGAGTTACTTTGTTAAGTTCTCTATAATCAATAGCCATTTGTCAGACATCATTAGCCTTCTTCACTGGCCAGATGGGGCTATTGAGTGGACTGTGAGTGGGGATTTTAATGCCCACTCTTTCCAGTTCCTTAATGGTGGCAGTTATTTCTTCTTCTGGTAACTTATATTGATGCACTGCCACCATGTGTCCAGGGAAAGGTACGTTTACTGGTAACCACTTAGCATGTCCTCTTTGGATGGTTTTGACGACCCAGAACTGGAGATGGAATTTGGAATTTACCTACAGTAGTTTGCAAAATAATATTTTTCAAAATATCAGTTTCCAATATATATTTGGAATAGGAGATATGGACAGTATATACTTTGGCCAGTGTTAACTGGTCAATCTGCATTAGTAGCTACTGTGTTGCTTTAAAACTTTGGCTCCAGTACCCAGCAATGGCTAATGTAGGCCCACCAGGTCAGGGCTGCTTTCCATTTATTAAGTTGCATTCTGCTCTAGTGTCCACAAGTGCCAAAACCCTATACTCATCATGCAGCCTTCAATCCCCAGTAACCTGTATATAGCTCTTATATGGGGATCTTGGCCAGTCCCCTATACAAGTGGAAAATGACCTTTCCAGACTTCCTCAGCAGGAGGTGTGGAGGGCCCCATAGACTTTAAGGGAAAAGACTTTCAGCCCAAGTTTCTCTCCCCATCTGCTGCTCTGGTCTCAAGTTTAGTATATCTTTGTTCTTTGAGTAATTTACTCCAGAGCCTGACAAGTACTGCATTTGGCTGTCCCTCAATATCTTTAATTTTAGTACTAGTGACTATTAGGCTGGCCCACATCTGTCTGCATGACACGGTGTGTACCGTCAGGCACCCTTGGGGCATGAACTGTAACTCTAACTCCAGCTTTTCTGCACCTTAGGCAGGCTGACTCTCCTAAATTGGTCACAAGTTGGACAGCTTTTGAAATGGGCTGCCCTACTATTGGGTTAAGAATGGGTACAAGAGTTCCATACCACTGATTGGGGATACTCTGCAGGATAGCATCCTTTATGCCTATTGTGAAGATTTCTGTTTTGGTTTTCTAGAGCTGCCACAATGTGATATATCAAATGAAATGGCTTTTATTAAGGGAATTTAATAAGTTAACAAAAGGTTATCTTCACTCAAAAAAGGCTGATGCTGTTTGGAACACCTCTATCAGCTGGGAAGGATGTGGTTGGCTTTTGTTAGTCCCTCGCCCCTGGGTTCTGTTGCTTTTTGCCTCCATCCTTGTGGAGGTTCCTCACTTTGCTTCTCCAGGACTTGCTTTCATTTCTTGGCTTCCCTTGGCTCTCTACAGCTTCTTGCTTGCTTAGCATCTCCTGGGGAGGCATATGGCAATGCCTGCTGGGCTCTCTTCCCATGTCTAGGCATCTGCTCTCTCTATCAAGACTCCAAGCATCTCCAAACATCTGTACCTCTATCAGCTCTGAAGCAACTCTTCTCCAAGAGTCTGCAGCTGAGGTTTCTCAAAAATGTTTCTGCTTTTAAAAGACTCTAATATACTAATCAAGACCCACCTTGAATGGGTGGAGGCACATCTGCCTCTAATCAAAAGGCCACACCCACAATTGGGTGTGCCACATCTCCATGGAGATAATCTAAAAACAATTTCCACCCTACAGTATTGAATCAGGATTAAAATAAACAGATGCCCCCACAAGATTGGGTCAGGATTAAAACTTGGCTTTCCTGGGATTCATAATAATTTCAAACAGGTACATTTTTGTTACCAGGTCCAACAAAATGGACAGCATAAATGGCATGCTACATTCCTAGTCCCTTCAGTACATCTTTTAATTCATCTAGCATATTCCAATGGGGAGCAGCAAGTGATACGTCTCCCATGTTGGGCCAAGTTTCTATACATTGAGTTATAAGCCAAGTTAGCAATGAATTGGATTCTGGCCTGGCAGCCAGAGTTTACACATGATGGCAGAGGGAGGGGTATGTAGTAATTGAGCCTTATGTGCTTATTTCTTTTCTGAAAATAATATCCCTCTACACCAGTGTCCCCAAAATGTAGTACCTAATTTGGCAGGACTTTTTGTCTGTATTGATTCCCAATTTCATGAAATTCAGTTGTGGTAAGTTACACATGGTAATTACAATCTTTTGATCAGGAGGGGGTGCAGGGGCAGCAGTGGCAGTGGCACCCTCAGTGGCACCCTCCCCGCTGGGGGTGGGTGAGGGTGCTGAATATGTTCTTACTTAACTGTTTTATTGGACTAGAGGTTGAATAAGCTTCATTCCTCATTTTCACTATCCCAGTTAGACTAGGGTGCATTGAAGAGAAATCAACAGGATCCCATAGGTTAGGGTCCTTGTCAGGGCAAGTCAGGATATACTTCACCTGCCCCTTAGGCAGTCTATGCCTGCTTACTCTAGCATATCAGCATGCCAATATTTCTAAACTCTCATCTACACAGTGTTAGCTTCTCATTCAATGCATCCTTCAAATCTGCTTGGCCTATTCTCAGGTCCTTTTCTAACTTAAGTTCTTCTTTTAGGCAGCAAACTGCAGCTTTGTGGTCAGGGCGTCTCCCATGCTGAATGTGCAGCTCCTAACAGGGACCATGTAATGGCCGTAGCAGCCTGACGACTCTCCTTTTTCTTATGAAACCCTAACTGCCCTGTGGTCTACTGCAGGATTACTAACAGTACTACTGGGCATTTCTATATCCCTCAGCAGTTTTCACTCATCTAGCAGGGAAGCCACCCCTCCCCACATAGATGGGGCATGCCATCACCCATGGAGTCTCCCTTCATGCCTTTTACAACTGGTGACTCTTTGTTCTCCTGGCTGGCTCACCAAATGGTCCAAACCAACTTAGCTCCAAGACCAAAGAACATGCCTGGCATGGAGTTATCCAGAAGTTTAGTTAAGGACATACAAATAGAAGAAGATTCTTCCCATATGGCAGCCCCTTGGAAAGTAAGTCAGTGTTCCATGCAAAAGAGAGAGAGAGGAGTGCCACGGAAGTGACTTGTAAAGGTTTAGGTCCACAGGTTATGACAACAGAGTTGTCATATAGACAACTAAATATAGACAACTAGGGTCTAGTGAGCTTTGATTAGGGGAGGGGAGTTTTACTTTATTATTATTTTCAATTTTTTAAATTAATTTTTAAAAAATATATAACAACAAACAAACAAAACATTCTTAACATATGATCATTCCATTCTACATATATAATCAGTAATTCACAATGTCATCACATAGTTGCATATTCATCATCAGGGAGGGGAATTTTAATGATATTCTTTCCCCCCTGAGGGGGCTGTTGACCTTTAATGTCTGTTCTGGTCATGTAGGTGGTTGCATGCAGGGACTTGTTTTCATAATGGAGGAGGGGGCAAAGCCGAGGCCCTGGGTCCTCATACTAGACACACCTGGCTACTGAGCACTTGAAATGTGATGAGTCTGAACTAAGATGTGCTATAAGTGTAAAAATACACATTGGATTTTGAAGATATGGTTTGAAAACAATGAAAAATATCTCATGAATACCTTTTATATTGATTACATATCAAAATGATAATATTTTGGCTATATTATCAATATTATGTATTTTGTATTATATATTTTATATATAATATATTTTATATTTTATAAATAAATAAAATATATATTTTTAAATGTTTTTAAAATTAATTTCACTTGATTCTTTTTAAAGGTAGCTATTAGAAAATTTAAAATTACACATGTGGCTTATATTATAGTTCTACTGAACAGTGCTGGTATAGCCAATCTTAGCTACAGAGCCTAATGGGCAACAGGAAATTATATTTGTGAATAAAAGAAACCAGGCTTACTAATCCTTTGAATACTTTGGAGCCCAAGCAACCCTGCTTTAGGACGACTCTTGCTACCAACAGAGCATATATCAGAGGGAGGGAGCATTCACCTTTCAATTAAAAAAAAAATCTTCAACAAGCAACAGCCAAGGCCTTGTAGGTATAGTACAATTCAGACGTGAAGAGGACAGCACTGAGATGCTGCTCAAATTAATTCAAGAACATCTATAACTTCCAGAAATACTCACTGTAGATTGTGAAAGGAGCTGGAATTCCTGAGTTTGGAGGCAATGAGAACTTTTACATAACCTGTCTAGTAAAGTCAAGGAACATTAGAGACACAAAAATCACCTGTAGAGTATCTCTATTAGAATGCTTTTAGCTGCAAGTATGAAAGCTTAACTCAAGTAGTATAAACCATATGGACATGCCTCAGATAACAGAAAGTTCAGAGCTAATGTGAGATCCAAATCTGTGGGTAAATGATAGTTCTTTACTGTGATTAAGCATCCAGTGTCTTGTTGTTTCTCCTTTCTTCAATGCACAGAGCCTGCATACTGATGATTCTTTTTCTCTTGGTTCTATAGTTGTCACCAGTGATATTTAGAGCTGTGCCTCTTTAGTGACATCTACAGAGGTACAGAAAGTAACTTTCTACATCTCTGTTTGGTAAACAAATCCACATGTTCTCTACAGCTACCAGCAAATTGTCCTTGTGTTCCACAGACCCATTCTTGAACCAATCACTGACCAGGTGAACACAACAATCCAGATCCCCTTTCTAGAGTTGAGGGCAGAAGCAGCATTCCCTGAGGAACTCATCTTGCAAGAGGGCAGAGTAGATACCTGAACAAAATTAGAATTCTGCTAGGAAGGAAGAGGACCCAGAATTCTGCTGGTTAGAACCCCCAGTATCCACAGAAACTCCATCCAAATGCAGATAAGAAGGAATCAGTAGAGGGAAAGCTTAAAAATGCAAAAGGAGGAATAATACTTCCAGCCAATTATTCAATCCTGAACCAACTTTCCTTAGCCTCTCCTCAGCTCCACAACTGGTTTGGCTGAGGGAAAACAATCTAATTTTAAGTGGCCAAAGCAATAGGTCGGTTTGAAAGTTAAAGTATTATAATAAACAAAGATTCTATTTCAAAGCTGAATTATAATGAGTTTCAAAATATTTGCCATTTGGTATTATCTGATCCTCTACTGCCTTGACTTATTTTCATAAATGGTTAAGAACTCAATAATCCTTCCTCAGCTTCTTGCTCCATTTCCAGCAGGTATACCGAGCCCACTTAAGTTTCTTTTCTCTGTCTTTCCATATTCTCCATGCTATTCAGGCCACAGTAATGAGAGTACATTCCCTTGTGACTATTTTTCAAGCCTCATTTGATACAGATAGGCCATGATCTAAGAGAAAAACAAAGCTTGTGGGCTTGAGGTTTGGTTTATGATTAAACAGGGAACAAAAGATGTCCTTTACTTACAGTTGTGTTTATCACAAAAACAGCTTGGGTTTTGAAACCCTCAGCACTGAATATTCTAATTCCCCCACATGACTCCTTCTGTAGCAGCCGAAGGTCAAGATATACAGAAGGCATTGGGCATCCACAAAGTTGTTTCTTCATTGAACACAATGAAGCACAATGAGAGTACACAGGCAGGGTTAGTAATTCAATGAAACAAATCATTCTGACTTGACTCCTATAAACCCCTTGTTAGACTCATGGAATTTTAGAGTTAGAAAAAAAGTTTAGACAATCTAACACTCTGTGGCAAGCAGAATAATCATCCCCCATAGATGTCCACACCCTAATTCTCAGAATCTGTGACTATGTTACCTTACATGGCAAAAGATGTGATTAAATTAAGGAAGTTGAAGTAGGATTATTAGGTGGACCCTTATAAGAGGGAAGGAGGAAGGTCAAAGATGGAGATGTTAATAGAAGCAATTGCTGGCCAAGGAATGCGGACAGCCTCTAGAAGCTTTAGGAAAGGGAAGGAAATGGATTCTCCCCTAGGGGCTCTAGAGGGAATACATCCCTGCCAAACCATTTTAGATCCTGACCTCTTGAACTATAAGATAATAAATGTGTATTGTATCAAACCACTAAATTTGTGGTAATTTGCTATAGCAGCAATTGGAAGCTAGTATACTCTCTGACCTCATTTTAGAAATGACTCTACCTAATCCTCCACAATACCTGCCAAGCACTGAGATACTCTTCCTTCCTTCTTGCACTTTCTCCTACTACAGCACTTAGCATCGTAGTGTAATGATATTTCTATATTTTTCTAACTAAATTCTGAACACCTCCAGGGTAGAGACTGTCTTTTCTTCTTTACATCTCCAATACCACCTAACATAGGTTATATTCCACCAAAATCATTTAACAATTCATTAACCTGGGAGTAGGAACAAAGCCAGAAAATAAAAAATATAAAATGGAGGCTTTATCCAAAAATCTTCCAGATAAATCACAGGAAAGATGATAGCACTGTCTAACTTTGTGGTCATGTTACCATCAACCCAGAACTGACCATGGCAAGATCTCTTTCTAATAAGGATGTGGGACGTGAATGCAGAGCTACAGCTTTGGTCTCTGAAATTTGAGTGGTATGTGTCTGAGTTCCTGAGCCCAGGAATCATAGGTAACACCTTGTAAGGGCTAAATAGAAGAACCTCCTTGGGGGACAATGTGGAACTCATGGTAGGAATACACATGGATTTCTTCTGCTGAATCTTCATGGGCACTCTCTTATCCACAAAAGAGACAGGAAATGTTGCTTAGTGACCAAAACCCCATTCGCTGTGACTCCTGAGGTAGGATCTCCTGGTCTTCGCTCTCAGAACCACTAGTGTCAGTGTGGTATCTGAGGGCCAGAGCTGAACCAGGACAGTGGGGACTGAAAACACTGAAGGGTTCTCAAACTGGGCCCTACAGGATGCTGAGGGCCACAGCCTGAGAAGTGACTGTTTGTTGAGTGCAAAAGTCTAGTTCAGGGTGAGAATTTAGAGGAAAGGAGGAGTCAGAAGGCAGGAAAACATGGAATGGAGTGGAAAATTAAAACAAAGTCAGGAAGGGAGTAGGAGGGTGGGTCAAAGACATTTGCCACGAAGGGGTTTGGAAAGACCAAGGCTCATTTAGATTGGACCCTGTCAGCTGTGTACCTGAAAGACTGGGACAAAGTTGCCCAGGAAGTCTGAGGAAGGAGGGGGTTGGAGTCAAGGAGGCAGCTTCTAAGTTTTTGCCTTAAACTATAGGACCAAAATGGGCAGGGGTAACAGAAGTGATAACGAGCAAGGTGACAGCAAGCCCCTAGTCTTCTCTGAAGAAATAGGTTCTATTCCCCAAACTTCCCTAACCTGTATTGGTTTCCTGCCTTCTCAATTTTGTTTGGGAACAGAACCTATCCCCTTAAATACAGGGTGGGCTGAGGTCACCACAGCCTCTCAAGCCATGGGGCTTTGTATAATGGATGGTTGCAGAATCCCAAATGGGCCAGGGTCCTCCCATGAGGGCTTTTCAGACAGTTGTTGCAAAAGAACAACCTCTTTCTTCGTTGGTGTAGACTGTAAGGAAATGGCCCAGGGTTGCCTGAAACCTTGTCCTCCCTGCAACCCCCTGCCTCACAGGAAGAAGCTGGGACAGCTGAGGTTAGAGCTCAGAGAGAAGTAGAGATGCCCTGGTTTATGTGGTTCTTCCTTGAACTCTATGAATTACCCCAATAAATCTCCTCGTGGCTTAATCTGTTCACAGTTGGGTGCCTGTCACTTTTAATAAAAAGCATGTGACTAATTCATTGGGTTTATATATGCCTACCCACAAAAAGCAACGTAAAGCATACTAAGATTCTTGTTCACCTCATACACACAATTCTCTGAACATGAATCCTCCTCTCCTGTTTGCATCACTTCCTCCTCTACCAACACCAGCCCTTACCCCCCTGTTTCAGCTTCTTGGCCATGATGTATAAATGCCACATTCCTGCCAACCCCAAAGCCACAGACTGTAGAGGAGAGCTGCCCACTGCCAGAGAAAGGTCTAAGGGGCGAGTATTTCTTAGGATATAAATTCTCTTGTTAAGGTACTCTAAGGGCTGAACATGACAAAATTTTCTCCTCAGTTTTACCACGTTTGTTGTTGTTGTTACTCCAGCATATTGTATTGCAGATAATATACACAAGCCAAATATTCATGATGAAGCTCAAAGAGGGAGAGAAGGAGGGGAATTTCTTGAAGAATAGTCTTATTTTTCCTACCAATGAATTGTCTATTTTTGGCTGGGGTAGAGTCATTAACAAAGCTTCCAGCTGCTGAGGCCTGTTTTCATTCTTTAGAGCCTCTCCCACTGAAGTCTGAGGGATGCCTCCAGCCTTTGAAATGGGCCCTCCAACCCCCAGCCCCCATGTGCCTGACTGAGCCTCACAGAGTATTGAGCCTCCTGCAAATCAATTCATCCACATTTCCTTAGCTGCCAGAATGCAATATACCAGAAACGGAATGGCTCTTAAAAGGGGAATTTAATAAGTTACAAGTTTACATTCTAAGGAAGTGAAAATGTCCAAATTAAGGCACCAACAGGTGGTTACCATCACTCAAGAAAGGTCGATGGGTCAGGACCACCTCTGTCAACTGGGAAGTTACATCGCTGGCATCTGCTGGTCCCCTGCTCCAGGGCTCCATTGCTTTCAGTCTTTGTCCGTATGGAGGTTCCTCACTTTGCTTCTCTGGGGCTGGCTTTCATCACTTAGTTTCCCTTGGGTCTCTTCAAGTTCTATCTTGCTTAACATCTCATGGTGACGTCTGCTGGGCTCCAAGTATCTCCAAACATCTATGTCTCTGTTATCTGAAGCAATTGTTCTGAGTCAGCTCTGTTGTGAAGATTCTGTCGGAT
Source organism: Myrmecophaga tridactyla (assembly GCA_004026745.1). NCBI lineage: Eukaryota > Metazoa > Chordata > Mammalia > Pilosa > Myrmecophagidae > Myrmecophaga > Myrmecophaga tridactyla. The sequence continues at coordinate 9,489 of PVIY010020183.1, read as the reverse complement.
CTGAGGCTTCTGTAATTTCTGAGGTTTCTCCAAAATGTTTTCTCTTTTAAAGGATTCCAGTAAACTAATCAAGACCCACCTAGAATGGGTGGAATCACATCTCCCTTTAATCAAAGGTCACACCCACAATTGGGTAAGTCACATCTCCATGCAGATAATCTAATCTAAAGATTCTACATACAATATTGAATCAGAATGAAAAGAAACGGTTGTTCCCACAAGATTGGCTCAGGATTAAAACATGGCTTTTCTAGGGTACATAATACTTTCAAACCAGCACAAGGAGCAAGATGCTGAGGACTCATTAGGTCTGTAATCTCTGCCCTCAAGAAGACAATAAAAACAATGACAATAATAAGAAGACAATAATAAGGACCCATAAAATTTACTGGGTCCTTACCACGTGCTGAGTCCAGTCTGGAGGATCCAATTTAAATACAGAAGAATCATCTGACATAGAAATTATCATTATTCCCATTTTATAACTCAAAGAATAGAGACCTTAAGAAGGAACTGTTTAGCCCAAGGTCACATAAAAAGTGACCAGGACACAAATTCAGGTGTGACTTCCAAATTCTCTGTTCCTAATCTTTTGTCTTAATAGATGAAATCCCTACAGCATGATTGAAAATAATACTGGCAACTATTCCTCTCTTCCCTTGAGGCCTTCTTTCTTTCATATTTATCTGTCTTTCTAATCAAATCACTTCTGTAAGCCTCACTGAGATTTCTCTTAATAAAAATGTATAAGCATTCCTCGGAATACTGCTACACTAGCTTCACCTCACCAATGTCCTTCCAAATTGTGCATCGTGTTGAATAGTCCAGATTAAAAAAAGAAGAAGTGACAGGGACATTCTAATTTCTATCTTTTGGTATCATTTCTTAGAGCTCAGCATAGGTTCAGGGTCATAAACCCACCAATGTTGGGAAAACAACTCCACATCAGAACAGAGACTCCCTATTCGTTTAACAAATGTTTATTGAACACTTCACATGTGCCAAAACTGTTCTACATATTTGGGATACATTAGGAACAAACCAAAGATAACTACTTTTGTGGCATTTACATTCCAGTAGGGAGAGACAGAAAGCAGAAAATATACAAAATACACATGTAAATTATATAGTATGATGGAAAGGGTGATGTAGAGAAAAAGAGAGGAGCAAGAAGGGGTGATAAAGGGTGTGATGGGAGGGGTAACAGCTTGCAACTTAAAATTTAAGTAATTTGATCAAAAGTTAGGAACATTTTTGAGGGTCATGATGCATATTGCCAAACTGCTCTCTGAGCAAGACTGCACCAAACTTCAATCCAGCCAATAATGTTTAAGGGCCTGTCCCACTTTCCAACTTCCCTTTCCTTCCCATCTTCCAGTCCCTCTTCATCATACCTTCCCTTTTTTTCAGAGGGCAGCCCCAACCTATGGCACTGTGGAAGTGGGGTGAGTTATTCCTGAGAATATGGGGTTCTGAAGGAGGGAAAAGGGAGAACCACTAAGGTGAACCAGTGGTGTGCCTGCTGGTGTCCAAAGATGTGACATGGGGACTCTGAGGTAAGGGAAGCAAGGCCAAGAAGACCCCTGGCTTGGTTGGAAGTTTGTTATATCGAGCAAATATGTAAATTTATTGGGCACATAGTTTTATTAAGGATTATATATATATATATGTATACATATATACACATGTGCATGCATACACATGTATGAGAGAACAAATCTGATGAGACATTAACAGTTGGGAAATCTGGGTGAAGGGATATGGGAGTTCTTTGTGCTGAACTTGCAACTTTTTTTATAAGCTTGAAATTATTTCAAAATATATTATTTACGAAAAAACAGTATGCTTATCTTGAGGTATTCTCACCATTGTTGGGATTTAGCAAAATGTTTTTCCAACTATGCCAAATGATAGGAGAAAATGGTTGTTCTAACTTAGATTAAAAATGCAAACTAATAAAGAAACAAAGTTTTTCATATTTATTTTCTATTTGCATTTTTCCCTTTTAGTCAACAATCTGTTTATGACTTTTTCCACTTTTTCTAAGAGTGGTGCAGTGGATACTGTGGTATCCCACCAAGACCCCATCTTCAGGACTGGTGCATCCCACCCCCAGCTTCTGGAAATATTAGCTGCTGATGGTTCACAGTTACATAACTTACTGGGAACGGCCCCCACCCACGGGAACTGCCTTACTCATGGATACTCTCTTTCCCAGGGTGGAGTCCATGACCAAAAACTAGCTAATGTGGTAATATGAAGATCTGGCCCACAGCCTGAATTTGGGACAACTCTAAAGAGCCATCCCAGCTCCAGGGCTCCCAATAAAATCTGATAAGGCCTGAGTTGCAAGTACTTTGGGTATCAGATTTTCCCTCTGCCCAAGCTTGGGGATATACCTCTTACTTCTTTAGAGGTATATCCCCAAAGGGTGTTCCCCATAAACATGATGCATGCAATTCTCCATCTCAGAGCCTATTTCCAAGGAAAACCAAAAACAGTCAGTGCATCTTTTACTTTATTGATGTGTAAGGGTGAGAGCTACATTTGTTATCATTACAACTTGAAAGCCTTAACCAATTTGTTTTAAGAGAACTCAGGATGTTAACTGTCAATTCACTCATTATTATCATTATTATGTTTTTATCACTAACACTTCAATAACCTACTATGTACTTCTCAAAAGGCTTTTATGCATTCTGCTTGATCCTCATGATTTTAGGCACAAAGGACATAAATTCTAGAACCCAAAACCTGCCTGCATTCAGAAATAGATGCATCATTAACCAAATCAGTTTACCTGTCTAGGCTTCATTGTCTCATTTACCAAGTGCGTATGATAGTTTCTACCTTTTATGGTATAATTAAATTAGCTGATCAATATAAAGATGAGTTCCTGCTATATAAGAAATGCTTAGTAAAGATTACTTTAATGATGATGATGATGGTGATACCTACAACCATCCAATGAGACAGTCTATTTTAGTGCCCAAGGTCATTGTCAGTATCCAAGATCACATTAGCTCTTACATGTGCTTCAGTTTGAAAATATAACATAAAAGATCACAAAATTATTACCAGGAGTTCAGATAGTTACAGATTTTTGTTTGTATTATGTTTCATAGTTCTAAAGCAGTATATAGTCCCATTCAAATCCCATTTCAACCAAAATCCTCTAAATGTGTTCAAATAAATGCCTGCTAATAATTGAAGGCACATTGATAATATACTAAATTTGCCATGCATAGGTTTGAATTATATAAACGTACTTGGCATCATCCTGAAACCTGTTTCAAGGCACTTATAACTCTTTACCTCAAGTACATTTTATTACATTTAGACAAAACACAGACTTGAATGTGTGATGACATATTTACACTCTGAGCACATCTGTGTTTCTTCTAGAAAAAATCTTGAATCTGAACAATTCTGTGACGTTCAAGGCTTCTATTACCACACAGAAGCACTGAGAGAAGAAACTTATGAACAGGGTATTACTTAAAATTTGCATATCAACTTTTGCTAGTTTACTGTTCGAAGGCTGTGAAATTGTCCAAATTAAAACAAGTCTATAGAAATGTCCAATCCAAGGCATCCAAGGAGAGATACCTTGATTCAAGGCTGATGATGTTCAGCATTTCTCTCTCAGCTGGAAGGGCACATGGCGAGCATGGCAGCATCTGCTAGCTTTCTCTCCAGGCCTCTTGTTTCATGAAGCTCTCCAGGAGGCATTTTCCTTCTTCAGCTCCAAAGGTCACTAACTGGTGGACTCTCTGCTTCTTGTGGCTATGTAGTTCCGAAACTTTCTCAAAAATGCTTCCTCTTTTAAAGAATTCCAGTAAACTAATTAAGAACTACATGGAATGGGTAGAGACAATTCTCCATCTAAACAAGTTTAATATCCACAATTGATTGAGTCATACCTCCATGGAGATAACTAATAAAGTTTCCAACCTATAGTGCTGAATAGGGATTAGAAAAAACTGTTGCTCCCACAAGACTGATTAGGATTAAAACATGGCTCCTCTAGGGAACATAAATCCTTTCAAACCAGTACAATGCCTCTCCCAGTATTCTAAAAATTTTTTTTTTTTTTACAATTTCTGCTCTAGGAATTCCTTCATACTTAAGATCTATGGAAAGAAAAAATGTAAATACCAACATATCAATCTCTCTAAAGTTCAGCAATATAAATTTTCAATTTATGGGTTTTGAAAGCATGGTGTTTCCCACATTAAATTACCCAGGAATATGTATTATAAATCTGGAAATACTTCATGGTCTGAGAAAGGTTCACTTAGAGAACTTGGAACGTATTCAAGCTAGAATTGCTCTTGAAAATGTCTATTTATTTCATTTTCCTAATAGCCAAAGTAAACCATTTTTACTGCTCATTTAAAGTAAGTATTAATTCATTAAAAGTATGGCAACTAAATTCCACTCTTTGCTGTTCAAGTAACCTCTTGGGCAAATTTCCTAACCTCCCTATACATCATTTTCCTAATCTGTAATATGTGGATAATAACAGTACTGTATTAGTTAGTTAGGGTTCTCTAGAGAAATAGAATCAACAGGAAATATTCATAAATATAAAAGTTATAAAAGTGTCTCACATAACCATGGGAACATAGAGTCCAAAATCTGTAAGGCAGGCTGTGAAGCTGATGATTCCAATGGAGGGTCTGGACGAACTCCACAGGAGAGGCTCACTGGCCAAAGCAGGAAGAGAGCCTGTGTCTTCTAAATCCTCCTTAAAAGGCTTCCAGTGATTAGATTAAGCATCACTCATTAAAGGAGACACTTCCCTTGGCTTATTACAAATGGAATCAGCTGTGGATGTAGCCAACGTGATGATGATTTAATTCTATGAAATGTCCTCATAGCAACAGACAGGCCAGCACTTGCCCAACCAGAAAAACAAGTACCACCACCTGGCCAAGTTGGCACATGAACCTGACCATGACAAGTAGTTACCTTCCTAGTGAATTTATTGTAAAGATCAATGACTTATTAAATGCAACACACTCTCAACAGTGCCTGGAACATAATAAACACTACATAAGTGTTAGCTATTCTAATTTATTATTACAACTATTATTATACATAAGACTTAGTCCATTTACTTTATATATTCAAAGTGAAATCATTTTTATTTATTCACAATATACTTTGATTCAGTCTTTTCTTCTCACCCAAATTTATACAAGTTAATGAAGTTGGCAATGACACTTACTTTGGCCTGATTCATAATATGACAAACATTCACTCTAAGACTTTTGCAGCCATACAAAACCCCATAATTCTTTCTAAACAAAAGCAAAAAAAAATATTTAATTATATTTTAATCTTAATTGGAGACATTTGTTCTACTTCTAATTGAAGAATGTAAGACCCCAAAGCCAAGGAGATTTAAAAATAGAAATCATTTTGTATCTTTCTAAATTCCGTGGGGCAAACTCAACAAAATGCTGGGGATAATAAGACCAAACTTTGTGAAAATTACCAGGGCTAATCACTAGCTTTGGTATTTGCAAAATACTTATTTTCTAAATTCAAAATGTGTAGTTTCTAATTGTTTAAATTTATTTCATATAAGGGAAACAAATAAATAAAGAGCATAAGTACAAAAAGTCAATACAACTTAAAAATTAGTATTCTTCCTTCAGGAGGAAATGATGCTTTAAACTTAACAACACATAAAATCAAGGAGTCAGAACCTCAGGCAGAGAACTGTAATTGAGTGGTGAAAAAAAATTCTAGATAAGTTTGGTATGGAAGAAGAGGTAGGTAGGTGGCACCGAACAATTAGAAGCAGTATGTAAATGTGCCAACCTGCGATCCACTCTGCCAAAGTTGAAGGAGATCAAAGATCAGAACCCCAGAGGCTGAGCCCATGGGCCCTGCCACATAAGACATAAAAGTCTCTAACCCCAATTCTTTCTACATGAACATGGAAATAACTTGGTCTGATCCAGCATGAGACAAAGTGGTTAATTCCACTAAATATGTCTTCAGCCTTCCCTTTTTCAAACTTTCCTCAATCTTTACTTACTACCATTTTCCCCATCAACGGCCCAGAAAATTTCTGCTTTCGAAACTCTTCTTTCCTAGTAAAATGGGAAAGGGTCTTGTCCTAGTTAGCCAGGGCTGCTATAAGAAATGCCACAGACTGGATGACTTAAACAACAGCAGTACTGACTCACAACTTTGGAGGCTAGAAGTCACAAATCAAGGTGTCAGCAAGATTATGCTTTCTTTGAAGTCTGTAGCATTCTTCTAGTGGCTCGCCAACAGTCCATAATTTGATCTCTGCCTCCATCACAAAGCTGTCTTCTCCTCATTCCTACTATTCAGAAGGCTCCAGTCCCTTTGGATTAAGGCCACTGAGATTCAGGTAGGCCCCACCTTAACAGGATGTGCGAAGATCCTATTTACAAATGAGTTCATACCCACAGGACCAGGGGTTAGAACTTGAATGTGTTTGTGTGGGGGACATGATTCAATCCATAATAGGTCTCATGTCATGTTACCATTTGTATCTTGACTGAAGATACAAATTCATTAACCTAATTTCTTTATCCTCTCATCTAAGTTCCATCTTCAAGCATTTTATCTCTGCTTATGGAACTGAAATATTTTTCTTCTACAAAAGAAGCTTAAGAAGTTGTATTAGTTTCCTATTGCTCTTATAACAAACTACCACAAACTTAGTGGCTTAAAAGGATACACATTTACCACCTCATAGTTCTGGGGGGCAGAAGTCCAAAATGGACCAGATGAGATCAAATCAAGGTATCAGCCGAGATGTGTTTCTTCTGGAAGCTCAAGAGTGAATCCCTTCCTTGCCTTTTTCAGCTTCTAGAGACTGCCCACATTCCTTGGTTCATTGCTACATCATTCTGTTTCCATTATTACATCTCCTTCTCTGACTCTCACACTCTTTTGCTTCCCTATCAAAAGGGCCTGTGATTACATTGGATGCACATGATTAATCCAGGATAATGCTCCCATCTCAAGATCCTTAACTTAATCACAGCTGCAAAGTCCCTTTTGCCATGTAAGATAAATTCACAAATTTCAGAGATTAGGATTGATATCTTTAGGGAGGCAGAGAAGGCAGAGCATTATTCTACCCACATGCTAATCCCTGCTGAACAGTATGTGCTATCACCATTGCTGACTTCCTAAAAGCCTGGGACCTGGAGCCTCCTGGCATGGAATCTATCTAGCTTTCCCCATATTCTTCTCTCCTTTTCTCCAATTCTTTTCAATCCCTTTGTTCCAATGGCACTATGTACCTATGAACAGAACTCTGCAATATGACTGCATCACCTCCTTTCCCTATGCCTCTAACCTTTTCCTAGTGCCAACCCTTCTGTCCCTGCCCACCCCATTCCACCAGCTCATATCTTAGTATCTGCCTCTACTATTATCTCAGTTTCATATTGATAATTCCCTTAGTTTCATGGTGCTGTGTCTCTGCTGTCTCTACCTGGGGCTAATACCATCCCTACCTGGGACTAGGATACACTGCTTAATAACCTCTTGCTTGAGGGAAAAGGGTAAAAAATGTTCATATATAAGAATTAAAACTGAGATGGGCATAAGTGTGAAGAACATAGGGAAAATTCAGTCCTGGGCCTTTACCTTTAGAATCTTTGTGCCACGATGAAAGAAAAAGGTCACCCTTAGTGATTATTTAGAAAACTAATAACATGCAGAAAATTAAATTAAATTAAAAATAATTTGTTTCATCTGTGGAAACATAGCAGAAAACAGAGCCACTTGCATGAGTTGCTGACATTCTGTGAACGTATCATATGAGCTTGATTGCAAATGTGACTGGGTTGCAACACTAATCATAGTATGACTGCAGAGTAATGAGAATGGTTTTGCAACCTATGTGGGATTATGATTCCATGTTTTCCTCCACTATGCCACTCTCTATGTTGAGGGCCCTAGTAGGACTGGAAAACCATATCCCTATCAGATGAGAAATAATATTGCCAAATTAACACCATGGAACATCCATGAATGGCCAGGACTCCACTAAAGCATTCAAGCACCTTGTGGCTTCCTTTGGGCAGTATTACTCTCTGTCTCGCACAGGTTGGTAGAGGGGTAATGAGTTGAGTTGTCTATCTGTGCTCTATTCTTAGTGCTGTGAAACAGACTTTTCCTTCCTCTGCTTCAGTGAGTACCAACACCTTTCAGTCGTAGAGTCTTAATTTCTCTTGTCCCAAGGCAGAATTCAAAAGCCTAGACTTCAAGAGGTTATGGTTGTTGAGTCAGAAGACGTTTCTGGATTTCCCATGCATGGAAAAAAAGGGAATAGGAGTTTTGGTGGGGGCAGCTCTGGAGAGGGAGGCATTCATACGCCATTTTCATGTGTCACCTCAGAGATATCCCCTTGCTCACCTCTGAAGCTGTGGTGATCCCAGAGTGGGCATGTGTGCCTTAGCCCAGATCAGTGATCAGCTGTGAGGCGCGCCTCTGAGCTAACTGGGTGCAATGGCGCCTTGCGCCCAACAGAGATAGAGAAGGAGGCTCAGCTGCCATACTTTGTAGGAGAAACAACGCAGCAAAAAAAAATCACCAAAAGCAAAGTCCAGACCTTGCCCAATGATCTGGGAGCCTTGTAACTCCTCCCTCAGCCACCCGTGGTATAAGCCTAGGGAAAGGCAGGGAGTCCAAAACCATGACTCAAGTCACATAGGGCAATATTTTAGCAAATGGTATGGGAGAGCCAGATTTCCTTTAATTAAAACTAAAAAAAGTAATATAGTATATTTTGTGCTTGGGAGTGAATTCAAAATTTTCACCTAAATATGCGTAGGAAATAAATTTTAAAGTTTTACATGTGCCCCATATACACATTTACTCTTTCTGAGTTTGTATCTTTATAGGAGAAGAATTTCAAACAGAGAGCTCTTTGTGTAAAATATGAACTATAGATTAGAATTTGTATTTGCATGAAAGAAAACAAAATGTACATATAGATTAAGAGATTTAAGTTAGATGCCTCATTAGGAAAAAGTCCTCATTTGAAATCAAATATGCAGGAGTAATTTTTTTAAAAATTAGCTCAAGCTTCACAGCTCACCAAATTCTACAGTTTTAAAATCAGTCCATAAAGTACTCCAAAAAAGCTTTGCCTTGTGTGTCAGAGGATGCTTGATTAATTCTGTTCTGTCATCCCTCGTTTTCAGATTTCATAAATCTTTTTACCAAGTATTTATAAACTTTTAGAGTCCTTTCCAGTGATTTATCCTTATCTTTCATAAATGTCAGCTCCACCCTAGTTTCTTTCTTTTTTTTTTTCTTAACATGGGCAGGCGCTGGGAATCGAACCCGAGTCTCCGGCATGGAAGGTGAGAGCTTCATATTTTTAAAAGAAGAAACTCGAGACTTCTCCAGTGTTTCTCTTCTATATCATAAGAATATCTGGGTCTTGTTCCATTCCCTGATTTTATTTTGTTGAAAGCTTTT
>PVIY010020182.1:0-44418 GCA_004026745.1 Myrmecophaga tridactyla | reverse complement strand
TATCATATCATCTGCAAATAATGAGAGTTTTACTTCTTCCTTTCCAATTTGGATGCCTTTTATTTCTTTGTCCTGCCTGATTGCTCTAGCCAGAACTTTTAGTGCAATGTTAAATAATAGTGGTGACAGTGGGCATACTTGCCTTGTACCTGATCTTAGGGGGAAAGCTTTCAGTCTCTCTCCATTGAGTGGGATGCTCGCTATTGGTATTTTATATATTCCCTTTATCATATTGAGGTAGTTACCTTTGATTCCTATCTTTTAGAGTGTTTTTGTCAGAAAATGATGCTAAATGTTGTTGAATGCTTTTTTAGCATCAATTGAGATGATGATGTGATTTTTCCCTTTTAATTTGTTAACGTGCTGTATTACATTAATTGATTTTCTGTGTTGAACCATGCTTGCATTCCTGGTATAAACCCCACTTGGTTGTGGTGCATAATTCTTTTAGTGTGCTGTTGGATTCAATTTGCTAATATATTATTGAGAATTTTTGCATCTCTGTTCATTAGGGAGATTGGCCTGTACTTTTCCTTTCTTATAGCATCTTTACATGGTTTTGGTATTAAAATGATATTAGTGGGCAGGCCACGGTGGCTCAGCAGGCAGAGTTCTTGCCTGCCATGCTGGAGACCCGGGTTTGATTCCTGGTGCCTTCCAGGCGTAAAAAAAAAATTATATTAGCTTCATAAAATGAGTTAGGTAGAGTTCCTTTTTCCTCATTTTTTTTTTTTTTTTTTTTGAGAAGTTTGAACAAGATCGGTGTTAATTCTTTCTGGAATGTTTGATAAAATTCCCCTGTGAAGCCATCTGGCCCTGGACTTTTCTTTGTAGGAAGATTTTTGATGACTGATTGAATCTCTTTACTTGTGATTGGTTTGTTGAGATCTTCTATTTCTTCCTGAGTCGGTGTAGCTTGTTTGTGTGTCTCCAGGAGTTTGTCCATTTCATCTAAGTTGTCTAGTTTGTTGGTGTATAGTTCATAGTATCCTCTTATGATTTTATTTCTTCAGGGTCTGTGGTAATGCAATCCTTCTCATTTCTGATTTTGCTTATTTGCGTCCTTTCTCTTTTTTTCTTTGTCAGTCTTTCTAGTGGCCCATCAATTTTTTTGGTTTTCTCAACAAACCAACTTTTGGTTTTACTGATTCTTTCTATTGTTCTTTTGTTCTCCCATTCACTTATCTCTGCTTTAATCTTTGTTATTTCTCTTTTCCTATTTGCTTTGGGGTTAGTTTGCTGTTCTTTCTGAAGTTCCTCCAGGTGTGCATGGAACCTCTGTGGAATCTTATATATTGCTCTAGGTGTACTTTAGGATTGGCTGGAATGGTCCTGGTTGGAGGTTGGCAGGTTATGATAGGTAGCAAGGTCTAACTGAAGCTTGAGTAAGAGTAACCTCCATAGTAGCCTCTTAACTCTATTTGAACTCTCTCTGCCACTGATACTTTATCAGTTACACTTTTTTTCCCCCTTTTGGTCAGGATGGAATTGTTGATCCCTGGTGCCAGGACTGGATTCATCCCTTGGAGTCATCTCCCACATCGCCAGGGAGACTTTCACCCCTGGATGTCACGTCCTTCGTAAGGGGGAGGGTAATGATTTCACTTGCAGAGTTGTACTTAGGGAGAGTGAGGCCACATCTGAGCAACAAAAGATGTCTTCCAGAAGTAACTCTTAGGCATGCCTATAGATAGTCTAAGCTTCCCCACTACCTACATAAGCTTCACCAGAGTAAGCCTCATGATCAAGGGCATGGCCTATTGATTTGGGTGTCCCTAAAGTTTGACACATTATCAGGGGATTCCCTGATGGTAAGGTTTAATAGTTCCATATTTTTTTCTTCCATCCCTCAGGGGACTTTGCTAATACTTTTTGATTATCTGCTTAATACAGTCTAGGATGTTTCCAGGCATTAGAATAGTCTATACAGGATTAAAAGACTTCTTTCTTATTCTGTGCTCCCTGTGTTTCAATTGTTCAAATGAGCTATACAGATAGTTTGAGTCAGATTATGCACTACAGAAAATTTCAGGCCAAATAAACCTTTCTTCCATTGGTCTCAAAAGAGTATGTGTGGTTCTAAAATATATACACTGTCTTCCTTACCCCTATATTCTGAATTACTTTATTAACCCCAACATGTTCGGCTCTGTTCTTATCTCCAAATATCAGGTTATATATATAAAATAGCCTCTCAAAATCCAGAAATAATAATCACCACTCCGGTCTTAATGTGTCTGCTCTAAAAGCTTACAGTCTGGGCCCCTGTTTTCTTATAAGCATTTTCTAAAGGTGACAATACCATTGTTGTTCTTTTGTTTCTGGCTTATTTTATCTCACCAAATGTCCCACATGTTCATCCACATTGTTGCATACCTTATGACCTTGTTTCTTTTTGTAGCAGCATAATTTTCGTCATTAGTATACACCATCGTTCACCAATGTACAAGGCCCAAAGTCCACAGTCCATCAACATTCTCAATTTTAGATAATTTCATTGTTCCCAAGAGAAAGAAACCCAATAAACACACCCTCACCAAATAGGAAATCTAAACCTCCTCTTAACTCTTGTCCCTCACCCTATTATTTACCGCTGCTGTTGCTGTGGTAGTGCTGATGGTTTCCTTTTGAACATAGCTCATAGCATGCAATAGCTGTTTTCCCCCTGTACCCTGGACTTAAACACTCTTTATACAAGAATCATATCTTTGAAGTAATTCTTATGAGAACTCATTCATATTTCTAGTGTGAATCAGTGGGACATGTAGGTCTATCCAACCCCTTTCATCTTCAATATGGTAATATCACTTGTAGACCCACTAGACAACCACCTTCACTCCTATGTATTCCCCTGTATTGGAGTTCAACCTCATTAGCTAACGGTTCACCCATCTCTAGCTTCTATGTATTTCTAAGTCTCCTATATTCTGTATTATAAGCCTCTAATTATACCTTTACGCTGTCCCTAAAAGTCGAATCATACAGTATATGTCCTTTTGTGTCACTCAACATTATGCCCTCAAGGCTCATCCATCTTGTCATGTGCTTCAGGACGTCATTTTGTCTTACTGCTGCATAATATTCCATCGTATATGTATATACCACATTTTGTTGATCCACTCGTCTGTACATGGGCATTTGGTTTGTTTCCATCTTTTGGTGATTGTGAATAATGCTGCTATGAACATCGGTGTGCAAATGTCTGTGTCGTTGCTTTCAGCTCTTCTGGATATATACCAAGTAGTGCTATTGCTGGGTCATAGGGCAGCTTGATATTTAGTTTCGTAAGGAACGGTCAAACAGTCTTCCGTAGTGGCTGCACTATTATACATTCCCAGGTTTTCTCATTTTTATATTTTGTTTTAGAAAGGCTTCTCAACCCCAAGACTATAAAACTAGCCTCCCCTATTTTCTTCTAGTCCTTTTATTGATTTAAAAATGTTTAGCTTTTTTAACTAGTTGGAGTTTATTTTTGCTTGCAGTGGAGGTGAGGAATTACCTCCCTGCTTTCCCCACATGCAAATGCGTACACAACTTTCCTGACACAAATTACTTATAATCTACCCTTTCTCTACATGTCTGAAACCACCATTATCATATACTGAATTTCCATATACAACTAGAACTATTCTGTTCTATTTATCTGTTTGTTCCTTCACCAGTACTACATAACAAAGAACATTTTGATATTGAGTATATTAAGTCTCTTCTTATTCTTTTTTTAAGTTTGGATTAATGTTTCAAAAACACTAAATGGCACACGAATCCTCCATGACCATTATTAAAGCCTGTATTTTGATACTTTGAGTATTTTTCCCAATGGAAGAGGTACCAAGGAACTAGGTATGTTGTTTTCAACTGATAAAATTGTTAATTAAATACAACACACATTTATTAAGTGCCTCCTATGTATCAGGAAATATATCAGATATGAAGGATACAAAGACGCTTGAAATATTATCTCTATCCTCAGGCAACACCTAGACATAGGGAGAAGATGTGGAACCACAAACGTCTTAATCAATAATATTTAGTGGATTAATTATTACTCCTAAGGATGTTTAGCTAACTTGCACAGAAATATATCCAAATGAATACAGAACAGTTATTACTCATGGTTAGCTCGGGAGAGGTGGGTAGGATTATAGAGCACTCTAGTTTTGTACTTTAATAATTTTTGCTAATATTCACCAGGCACCATGTTAAGGATTTTACAACCTTTTTCTCATTCACTACTTATAATTCTCATAAGAGTTATGATGAGATGACTTAGCTAGTAAGTGATAAAGTAGAATTGGAATTCCAGTTAGCCTGAGATGTTAATAGTTATTAAAATTAGTCTGATAGATATACTGGTAGAGTTACTAAGAAGTCTTGCTGGCTTGCAATGCTAGTAAGCACTACAAAGCACACACACACACACATTAATTTCTCTCATTTACTTGATAGGTGCTTTATTGGTATGTTACTGGCATTGCCTTGAGTTGGTCATATTTCATCACAGCTCTTCCACTTACCTATACTCCATGTACATCAAACTTCATACAATCCTCTGAATTGACCAGACATTTTCAAATTTGTGCTATTCTATCTAGAATGTCCTGCCCTAGCTTACTGCTTGGTGACCTCCTGCTCAAGCCTCTTCCTGGGAAGGTTGTTTATAATCTTCCACCCAGAGCAAGAAGAACCTCTTCCATGAGGCTTCCCTGGGCCTCTTCACAATTTCTATCTCAGCACTTTTTTACTCTGATAATATAATCTGTCTATATATTTGATTGTTTTTAATTGTGTATAAACTCACTGAGCTCATTTAAAAATATATTTCCTTTTTAAAAATAATTATTTTAATTTTTAAATAGGTAAAGCAGACCCAAAATAGGACATTCAAAAGATATGTCTCTCTCCCATCTTCAAATTCCCAGCTTATCTCTCCAGTTATTGTTCCCAGTTTTTGTGTGTATCCTCCCAGAAACAATTTCTGTATTTATTTATGGTTTTTACTTTGCTTCTCTTAGTAAAAACACATACGCAAATATTGTCCTATACCTTGTTTTTCACTTAATATTCATTAGAGATAATTTCTTATCAGTACACCTAGATCTGCCTCACTTTTTAATTGGTGCATATTTCACTGTATGGATAGTTCTCAAGTGATTTCACCAGTACCTTATTGATTAATATTTAGGTTGTTTTCTATGTTTTCCTATTAACAATAGTGCTTCGATGAATAACTTTGTACACATATCACTTCACATGTGTAGGGTTATATTTGTTAAGTCAAAAGAAATATGCATTTTGTATAGTTTGGTATATATTGCCCAGTTGCCATCTATAGAAGTTGTATTGATTTTATACCCCCACAAGCAGTGCCTATTGCTCCCTACCTTTACCAAAAGTTAATTTTAGTTTTGCTAATTCATTAGATGAAAAATGATATCAAGCAGTTCAATTTGCATTTATTTTTATTACCAGCGAGAGTGAATATCTGTTCATATGCTTAAGTGTCATCTTATTTCCATTTCTGTATATTGTCCATTTTCTGTTGTGTTGTTGGTATTATTTGATTTGTTGGGTCATTTCCATTAAGGAAATTCATATTCATATTCCTAGTTGATCCAATGACCTGCATGGTTTCTGGCATACAGTTGACAACTGATAAACAGTCACTGACATATGGGCAAAAAGGCTTGAACAAGTGTAATTCCAGGAGAAATAGAAAGGAGGTGGTGGTAAGGTAAGTTCCAGTAATAGAAGTAATACAGACAAACCAATCAGGTTTCATCAGAAAAATGTAACAAACAGTAAAATAAAATATATCAATAGGGTAAGGCATCTTTAAGGATAATGTTTGAGCAAGGAATTAACAAAGCAGTAGGAAGAATGACAGAGTGCTTAAGTCCCTATGAATTAAAATAATCTCTCATTTCAGCTCTCCTAATTGGTCCCCAATACGCTGTATTTACTCCTCAGAGACCCCTGAAGTTAGTAGTCTAGACTCCATAGTTACATTCTCTACTTTTAGTTTTAGATATGTTGTATGGGTTCATAAAGCAGAAATCATTATTTAAAAATTAACACTGCTTGTTTACATTTTGTTTTTCGTAGAATATCATGATTAAAACTTAGGATTCAGACAAACTAGGATGCCTACAATAAAAAAAGCAGACAATAACAAGTGTTGACAAGTATGTAGAGAAATTGGAGCCCTCATACACTGCTGGTGGGAATATAAAATGGTACATCCACTTTAGAAAACAGTTCCTTAAAATATTAAATATAGAGTTCTATATGACCCAGAAATTCCACTCCTAGATACACAGGAGAAATGAAAACATCCACAAAAATGTATCCAAATGCTCATAGCAGCCATTATTCATAATGAGCAGCTGCTATTCACAATAACCAAAACATTTGGAAACAATTCAAATGTTCGCCCACTAAGTAATGGATAAACAGAATGTAATATACCCAAACAATGGATTATGCATACATAAAAAAGAATGAAATGCTGACACACGCTACAACATACATGGATGATGCTAAGAATCCAGTCACAAAAGACCACATATTAGATGATTTCTTTATATGAATAGCCCAGAATAGGTAAATCTATAGAGATGGAAAGTAAGTGAGTGGATGTCTTAGGGACATAAACAGGTTGAAAAAGTTAAAAGGAGGAAGGAAAGGATGTTGAATGGTCTAGAATATATTCCATAGTCAATCCCCTCTCCTTTGCTGGCCTCCACTATGGTTTGAAAAGTTTACATACATGCTTTCCCAGCCTCTCACTCAACCAGGTGTGGCCATGTGTTCTAGTCTGCTAAAAATGCCAGAATGCAACACACCAGAGGTGGATTGGCTTTTAATAAGAGGGGATTTATTTAGTTAAAAGGGTATTTAGTTTTATTTAGTTAAAAAGGCAGCTAGCTTTCATCTGAGGTTCTCTCTTACACAGGAAGGCATAAGGTGATCTCTGCTGGACTTCTCTCCAGGCCTCTGGGTTCCAACAGCCTTCCCCGAGGTGATTCTTTTCTGCATTTCCAAACGTTTGGGCAGAGCTGCAAGTGCTGAAATGAGGTATGCTGAGCTGCCTGGGCTGTGCTGCGTTGAGCTCTCTCTTTTAAGCTTCCCACGAATTAAATTAAACATCACTCATTGAGGAAGGCACTTCCCTTAGAGACTGCAGATGTAATCAGCCATAGATCAGTTTCACAAACTAATCATTCAAATCCACAGCAACAGAACTAGGCACCATCACCTGGTCAAGCTGACACCTGAAACTAACTACCACATCATGTAACACAGTTCTGGCCAATGACTATAAGTTCAAGTCTTCTGGGACAGCTTTCACCTTCCCAAAAGGGCAAATGTGTTCCCCTTTTACTTCTCTAAACATGAATGTGATGTTTGGAACTGCAGCAGCCACCCTGTGTCTAGGAGAACTAGTCACCCTGCCAAGGACAGAGTGAAAGAGAAAGTGCCTGGCTCTCTGAGGACATTGAAAGCCCCTGCACCAGTTCTGACCTGCCTACCTGGAAATTTCTTGTGATGTGAAATAATTAAATATCATTATTCCTTAAGTTGCTGTTAGATAGGTTTCCTATAGCTGAAAGTATTCTTAAATGGTCCAAATGGTGTGAGCTCAATGTTCTGGAAAGAGTGAAACAAAACAGTTTTTAATTTTTCCTACTAATGTGTTCATGAACTTATCAAAACTCACTTTCTAGAGATTACTTTCTGGCCCCTTTTTATAGATAAAAAATTACAAAGAAACAGTTTAAAATGGTAGAATTTATTTTAATATAATGTTATATATGTATGCACATATACTATTTTAAAAATAAGCATGTAGATTATAATCATTATAAAACATAAGTCAGCTCTAATTTAATATTATCAGAGTAAAATAGCATGTTCACAGTCAGTCTAACATTGTTGCACTTGCCTTTTTTAAAATGTATTTTATTTATTTTTTCCTTTATTCATTGCAATTGCCTTTTAAAGTTAGACGACGAAGAAGATTCAGTGCACTGTATTTTATCTAATTTCAATTTTTATGTTCTCATCATTAGGTATAAATACCCTTAGGAATGTGCCAACTTAAAATTTACATTCAAATAACTAGTTTTTAAAGTACCATTAAATCATCTAAATTAGTCATCTAAAATATACTAGTCTAAGTTAATACCCTGAGGAATTAAAATCTTTTTACATAATAGTTTTGGTTAGGTGCAATTTCATGGATATACTACTTTATTTAAGGTCATATTTGGTAAGGCATAGTAAAAATAAAATCTACATGAGTAACAATCCAATACTATATTTAATTTCTTGCTACAAAGTTGCTTTGTTTACCCAAAAAGTAGTTTTTGCAAGTCATTCTGGACCTCTTCACCTACCTGCTGGCTTATATGCTTTAAATACAGTACTTAAATTCTGTGCACTAGCTGAGATGCCTTTAAAATGGTGGCTCAGACAAAAATGCATCTGAAGAACTACACGTTTGAGAGTTCATGTCCATGCTCAACCATGGCCTGTACAAACTGCTTGAAGACACGATCCATGTAGGTAGATTGCCTTGGCCAGAGTCCCTCCAGAAAACCAATATGGCCTCCGTAAGAAGTAAGGACCAAAGCCACATTAGGGTTTTGCTTAGCAGTTTCTACTGGAATAGCTAGAGGTAAAGGGGGGAGCAGAGGGGGAAGAAAGAGAAAGAAATATAATCATCATGACTTTTCATTTGGAAAAGTATATACATTCATCATTTCTAGTCACTATAACCCAAAACACCATTATACAAATAAATATTTGTAATGAGTATGGCTAAATGGAAAAAGTCTAATTTATGTTAACACATGCTTAAAAAATTCATGTTTACAGTCACATACTGGATTACTATTTTTGAAAGAATCAAAACGAATAATTTTGTGTTTAATCGTAACACAAAAGCTTAAACCCAGTTTTGTTTTGAGAAATTAAAGTAAGATAATTCAAAGAATGGTGCATACTCACATATGCTACCAAACTCCCACCTGTTATGCAAGGATAAAAAATAATCTTACCATCTTTGGAAGTTATAAATTCATTACATATGTTTTTTTTTTTGTAAGTTGTATGGCGGGATCCATTTCATGATTTTTCCATGTGAGTGTCCCGTTATTGCAGCATTTGTTTGTTTGTTCTGCTTGTTTGCTTTTTGGGGAAGTGCATGGATTGGGAATCGAACCTGGGTCTTCAGCATGGCAGGAGAGAATTCTACCACTGAACTACCGTTGCACCCCCACATATGAATTTGATTAACTCCACATGAAGTTAGATTCCTGAAGCCGCTTAGTGGCTGTTACTAAGGATCCAAAATTATAAATATGATCTATATAGCAAGAAGATATAGAATAAAAAAAAGGAATAAAATATTTCCAAATGGTAACACTGCTTTCATTGTATGGTGAAACATGGGTAAATATTTTTCCTTTTCCTCCTTTTCTGCATTTCTATTTATAATCAGGAGAAAGAACTTTTAGAAAAAATATAGTTGCAGTATTTAATATAATTTGCTAGTAATGATAATTTTTTCATATGCTATACAAAAATCTGTCCTGAATATAAAGTTCATGCTAAGGATATTTATTAAAGTTGTTGTATTAATTTATTTTTTCTCTCATGCTTAGCGTTTAGAGTGTGAAACTGTTTTGATCTATAATAGATCACAACCTGGCATGAGTTGTATCTTGATTCAGGTACTGTCAAATCTGATCTCCCTAATTTGATAATGTGGTAGATGTAATAATCTGACTTCACATCTTGGGCCGGGTCATAGGAGTAAACGAACTCACTCAATGTAAGCTCTCCCTATCCCATTCCTGTCTAATGAAGGAAAAGAAGCTGACACATTATATGAGAACTGAGCCCCCTCTGAGACAGAGTTGCTGCAGTGCACAAATTGCTTGCTTAGATGATGCTGTAAATTTGACCTCTCACAACTTTCTCCAAAGGGTAATCTTAGATACCTTAAAATCAAAGCCAGCAAGCCAAGTCCTGCCCAAAAGGAGCCCTTTACTCAAATCCTTAGCCAGCAACATCAACTCAAGGAAGGACACCTAAAGACGAACATCTTATCTGGGGATCAGGTAAGGGAGCATAAGGGGAAGTTAAACAACTCATAAAGGGCTTAGGTTAAAGGCTTCATTTGCCTTTAATGTAATTCTCAGTAGCCCCAATTTCACCCTGTGGCTACACTAAAAGAATTTCTAACACTGATAGAGTCATATCAGAAGAACAAAAGGCTGTGCCACATTTGAGTCATGTGAAAGATGCTGGCTGCTTGCCCTCTTAGGCAACAAACAATTGTCTACTATTTCAGTGTGGCAAGACTATTTTAAGGACTTGGGAAAGGGCAAGAAATAAGCATCAACCAAGTGGGTCAGGTTAAATGTTAGGAAATTTTATTGGTAGGAAGTGTAAAAATGGATGGAGAAATACTAGACTTCCTTAATCCAAAGAATGTAAGCTAAACAATCACCATGTAATTCAACTGACAAAACTTGCAGTTTCATTTCCTGATTGGTGGCCAAAGGCCAAAATCGTTCCATTTATCTAAAATTATTTGTGATTAATCATAAACCACACAAATAAACTGAAATCCCCTGGAGGTATGATTGGTGGTTTCTTTTATACTTTGGGGATTTTCTAACATATTCACAATAATGTGTTGTCTTTGTAGTTAATTTTTTTTTTTTAATGAAGAACTTGAGGAAAATGTTTTTAAAGTACTTAGGGAGAAAAGGCTTTATAAAATGCTTTGTGAAACTTCATTAAAAAAATAAGAGATCACATCTACTGATTCTTAAGACAGTATGATTATTTCTAATCATCATATATTGCTTCACTATATAAATAATTGTGTGTATATATATATATATATGTTACCAAATCCTGTATTTCTTGAATTAAGAGAGCAGAACAGTTCATTTCAGCATAATTTTCTTTTTACAGTGTCCAGAGGGAAAGCAAAGTTTTCTCCCTTCGGATATGACATTACAGTTCTGATACGGGAACACACACTGAGATATTCAAGGTCTTCACATAAAGTCTCAAGTTCTCTTACAGGTCATGAGGTGGCAGGGGGCGGGGGATGAGGGGAGAGTCAAATCTTTCTGTATAGGAACCTCATGAAGAAAAGGCAAGCAATGACAACGTACTTTTTTTTTTTTTTTGCATGGACGCCGGGAATCGAACCCGGGTTTCCGGCATGGCAGGCGAGAACTCTGCCACTAAGCCACCGTCACACTGCCCGACAATGTACTTTTGAGGCAAAGATACTGTAGGACAATCTGTTCAAAGAGTGGTGCATTTGTTAAGAAGGAAAGGTTATAAAAATTAGACAAAGTAAAATACTGAGAGTCAATTTGTTCTGAGAATTTCACAGTATTCTAGATAAGGTGCTGTTAGCACGTTTAAGAAGTGAATCAAGACATTTATTACTGTGTTATGAGTACATAGTTACTTTTTCTATTTATCACCTTGTAAAACATTTTATGAAGTCATTTTAATTTCTTAATACTGTTATCTTCTTAAAAAGAATAATATTTTAAAAACAGCTCATTCATGTCAAAGTATATAAAAAGATGTTAATTTTACCATGACTTGGTGAGAAAACATCATCCACAGAATTCAGACACAACACAGGAATTCCTACTGATTTAAGTCTTCGATTTGGACTGGCATCAGTATAATAATCATCGAGGGTTCGGTATCCAAACATGACTGATGTGAATCGTTTATCAAACTCTCTGATGGATTTAGCCTGAAAAATAAAAACAAATTATATCTATTCTTGGAATCAAAGAGGAAATTAAAAAATAGATGCCACTGCTGTTACCACACAGAGCAAGAGGAAGAGTGGGGGCTAGGAGGTAGAGGAGGAGGAAGAGGTGTTGACAGGGGCATTGTCAGAATTTAAACAGAACACACTGCGTATGTCTACAAGCTAGTGGTCCTTGGTTCAGAAGGCTGGGGAATCTGCTCTGATAGCTCAGTTTGTCCTGGCAGTGTGCCTTGACTGGCTACTGTTGACTCAACAACAGAAGATTCCTACAGAAAGCAAGTTGAAGTAGATGGCCAGCTGTGTACGTTCAAAATCCTGGATACAGCAGGGACAGAACAATTTATAGAAATGAGAGGTTTGTATATGAAGATTAGTCAATGACTACATTCTGTTACGGCTCAGTCCACATTCATTGACTTACAGGACTGAGGGAATGGATGTTATGGGTTAAGGATACAGAAGATATTCCAATGATTCTGGATGGCAATAAATGCAACCTAGAAGATGAGCAAGTAGTTGGCAAAGAACAGGATCAAAATTTAGCAAGACAATGTAACTGTGCCTTTTTAGAACACTTTACAAAGCCAAAGATCAATGTCAATGAGATATTATGATCTGGTCAGAAAGATAAATGAAAAAACGTCAGTGGAAAAGAAGATTAAAAAGAAATCATGTCTGCTTCTCTGGACCCACAGTAAGCAGCAGCTCTGAGCCAGATTATAGGAATGAACTGTCACCTAATTGGAAAGCGTAACAGTCCAGAATTCAAAAACTAAATCTGAAGAGGCTCCTCCTGTCTTATAAATTATATGAAGAACTTAGATCTTATGTGGGTTTGTAAAAGTTCCCAGGAGAATAAAATTGCTCTGTATATATATATCTTGGAAAATAAAACAAGAGCATTTCTCCTTTGCAATAACAGTTTTAACAGATGTGAAAATATACTTGACTCTAATATGATTACACAAAAGAGCATGGATACCTTTCAAATGTTAGATATTACAACTATAATCAAATTATTTCAGTGACCTTTTTATCATGATTTTTCCTTATCAAGCACTAAAAAGTTGAACCATTACACTTTACATCTGTAATGACATAGATTATGAAATTTCCCCTAAATTCTTTGTGGTGGATAATTTTTTCGGAGTCATTGGTGTCATTTTACATTTACAAATTTTGTAATACCATTCTATCTTTATATTTTAATTAAAATTGTGCATAATGCTTTGGAAACTGGGACTTTTTTCTTTCTTTTTTTATTAGAGAAGTTGTGGGTTTACAGAACAATCATGCATAAGATCCAGGATTCCATATACCACCCTATTATTAATAACTCTCACGGTGTGGAACATTTGTTACAATTGATGATAGCATACATTAATAATTGCACTATTAATCTACAGTTCATGGTTCAAAGTTTGTATAGTATAGGTCAATGGATTTAAAACTTTTTTCTTCTGTTGCCATATGTTTTAGTTTGTTAAAGCTGCCAGAATGCAATATACCAGAAACAGAATGGCTTTTAAAAGGGAAATGTATTAAGTTGAAAGTTTACAGTTATAAGGCTGTGAAAATGTCCAAATTAAGACACCAACAAAAGGTTACCTTCACACAAGAAAAGCTGATACCATTCAGAACACCCTTGTCACCAGGGAAGACACATGGAAGATGCCTGCTGGGGTCTCTGGCTTCCATACACCTCTCTCAACTGGGAAGGCATACAGAGATATCTGCTAGCTTTCTCTCCTCATTTCATCAGGCTTCCCCAAGGGGCATTTTCCCTTTGCATCTCCAAAGATCTCTGGCTGTGTGGGCTCTGTCAGCACTGAAGATTTTTCCAAAAGAGGTCCCTCTTAAAGGACCCACCTTGAATGGGTGGGTCATATCTCCATAGAAACAATAAAAAATTTCCCACCCAGCAACACTAAATGAGGATTAAAGAACATAGCTTTTCTGGGGTACATGGCAGTTTCAAACTGGCACATTCCATCCTCTGAATCCCCAAAAGGCATGTACTTCGCATATACGAAATACATTCATTCCGTCACAATATCACAAACCCTTAAACGATTTCAGTAACAATACAAATATAATAATAATAAGTACAAAATCTCATCAAAGTCAGCTACAGACATGGAGTGTCCTAAGGCAAAATTCTCCTCTGGCTCTGGACCTGTAAAACTCAGAACAAGTTGTCTGGTGCCAATATACAAAGGAGGGACAGTCATAGGATACATATTCCCATTTCCATAGGGAGAAATTGGAAGAAGCACAGGGGTGAGTGGACCCAAACAGTTTCAAAAACTGGCAGGGCAAACTCCATTAGATTTCAAAATCTGAAAGTCATTTATTCTCAGGGCTTTAGAAAGTGGCAGTCCCACCCTTTCCAAGGACCTATGCAGTGACCCAGCTCTCTCCAAATGCAACCTTGGGAGACAGTGAGGAGACCATTTTTTTCTTGGCTCCACCCTCTCTAAGCAGGCAGCACCTGGGCTCTCTGCCATCTCCGGAGCATATGCTCAACCCCTCCTGAACAGTGGGGTGGCAGCCAGGCTCTCCTTAATGCCTAGAGAATCTACTCTGCCCTCTCCAAGGCCTGAGGCAGCACAACCCTTCCTGAATATCTAGGTGGAAGGTCCATCCACCCTCTGCCTCTGGGGCAATCTCACCCTCTCCAAGTGGATGAGTGGGTCCACTCTTCTGTCTTCAGACCTTAGCTCCCTATGGTTCTACCACTGAAGGTATTTTTCCTTCAATTTGTCCCTTTTCTGTTCCTTTTAGTACAGACTGGCAGTGGGTTCTGTTTATACAGATCCCACAACACCCTTGTTGGTTTTCTATGTAGTAGACAAGGATCATAACCATCAGACAATAGGACTTTCCACAAATCCTTCCTGAGTAAATCTATCTCCAATTCTTGCTTGTCCTGTAATGGCTGAATGCTTCCATGTTTGGCTAAATCCTTACATGGGGCACTATTCTCTGGGGTCTCCCTTTCTGGAAGCCCAGAATTTTTCAGACCATCAACTTCTGGTTTCTTTGTACCCAAGAGTTCAGTTCTCAGCTTATCTTTTTCCTGTTACATTTCACTATAAGCTGCAAGGAAATATCAGGCTGCACTTTCCACCTTTAATTTAGAAATCTCATTAGGTAAGTATCTCAGATTATGGCTTTTAAAATCTGCCTTCCATCTAAAACACAGTAGTCAATTTTGCCAGATTACTTGCCACTTTAAAACAAGGATCACTTTCTTTCCCATTTGCAGTAACATGTGCATTATTTATGTCTAAAGCCTTATCAGAGGTATGTTTAGAGTCCAGATTTCTACCAAGTCTCTTCAAAGCATTCTAGGTCTTCTTCATCAAGCTCCTCACAATTCTTCCAGAATCTTCCCCTTAGCTATTTAAAAAGCTATTCCAACATGTGGTATTTGCAAACTGCAGCACCCTACTTTTCTAGTACCAAAATCTGCTTTAGTTTGTTAAAGCTACTGTAATGCATTATACCAGAAACAGAATGGCTTTTAAAAAGGAAATTTATTAAGTTGAAAGTTTACAGTTATAAGGCTGTGAAAATGTCCAAATTAAGGCACCAACAAAAGGTTGCCTTCACTCAAGAAAGGCTGATACCATCCAGAACACTCTTGTCACCTGAGAAGATACGCAGCTGGTGTCTGCTGGAGTCTCTGGCTTCTAGACCACTCTCTCAGCTAGGAAGGCACATGGTGATGTCTGCTAACTTTCTCTCCTCATTTCATAAGGCTTTTCCGGTGGTATTTTCCTTCTGTTTCTCCAAAGATCTCTGGCCGTGTGTGCTCTGTTGGCACTGAAGCTTCTTCCGAAAGAGTTCCCTCTTAAAAGGGGTCCAGTAAGCAACCCCACCTTGAGTGGTTTCCATCTCCATGGAAACCACTTAAGCAAAAGTGACCACCCACAACTGGGTGGATCACATCACCATGGAAATAATAAAAAACATCTGACCCAGCAATATTGAAAGAGGATCAAAGAACATGGCTTTTCTGGGGTACACAACAGTTTCAAACTGGCAGACCATATATACAGTCTAACATTTCCCCTTTTAATCACATTCAGATACATATTTCAGTACTGTTAATTACACTGAGAACATTGTGCTACCATCACCACCATGCATTACTAAAACATTTTTATTGCTCCAAATAGAAACCCTATACACTTTAGGTGTTAGCTTCCCATTTCCTGTCCCCACTCTGTCCCCTGGAAGCCTATACTCTAGATTAATATATAGTTAATATATAATTATTTCAAATCAGTGAGATCATACAATATTTGTTCTTTAGTGTCTGGCTCATTTCACTCAACATGATGTCTTCAAGGATTACTTATGTTGTCACAAGTATCAAGACTTCATTCCTTTTTATATTATTATGAATAACATTCCATAGTATGCATATAGTATACTTTGTTTATCCACTCATTGGATGATAGACACACTTGGGTTGCTTCTATCTTTTGGCAATTGTGAATAATGCTGCTATGAACATTGGTGTTGCAACTATTAGTTGGAGTCCCTGCTTTCAATTTCTTTGTTTATATTTCCAGTAGTGAGATTGCCAGGCCATATGATAGTTATATATACTTAGTTTTCTGTCGAACCACCAAACTATCTCCACAGCGACTGCACCATTTTACACTGCCACCAAAAATGAATAAATATTCCCATTTCTCCTCTTCCTCACCAACGCGTGTAATTTTCAATGTTTTAATAGCAGCCATTCTAATAGGTGTGAAATGTATCTCACTGTGGTTTTGATTTGCATTTCCCTGTTGGCTAATGATATTGAGCATCTTTTCATGTGCTTTTTGGCCATCTGTATTGTCTTTAGAGACACGTCTATTCCAGTCTTTTGTTCATTTTTACATTTTTAAATTTTTAAAAATTTTATTGATAAAACCAATCAACATACAATATGAACATTCTTTTTTCACCACATGAATATACATAGTTGTATATTCATCATCATGTACATTTCTTAGAACATTTGCATCAATTCAGATAAAAAAAAAAAAAAAAGAAAACAAAAAAATTCATGCATACCATACCCCTTACCTCTCCCTTTCACTGATCACTAGCATTTCAATCTACTAAATTTACTTTAATATTTGTTCTCCCTATTATTTATTTATTTTTAATCCATGTTTTACTCATCTGTCCATAAGGTGGGTAAAAGAAGCATTAGACACAAGGTTTTCACAATCACCCAGTCACACTGTCAAAGCTATATCATTATACAATCATCTTCAAGAAACATGGCTCCTGGAACACAGCTCTAAATTTTTCACGCAGTTCCCTTCAGCCTCTCCATTACACCTTAACTAACAAGGTGATACCTACTTAATGCATAAGAATAACCTCCAGGATAACCTCTCGACTCTGTTTGGAATCTCTCAGCCATTGACACTTTGTCTCATTTCTCTTTTCCTCCTTTCAGTCAAGAAGGTCTTCTCAATCCCTTGATTTCTGTCCCACGTTGCCAGGAATGTCCACATCCTAGGGAGTCATTTTCCATGTACAGAAGGGGAGGGCAGTGAGTTTGCTTGTTGTGTTGGCTGAGAGAGAAAGTTTGCCCATTTTTAAATTGGGTTGTTTGTCTTTTCACTGTTAAGTTAAAGGATTTCTTTATATGTTCTGGATAATAAACCATTATCAGATATGTGGCTTTGAAATATTTTCTTCCACTGTGCAGGCTGTCATTTTACTTTCATGATAGGGTCCTTTGAGGAGCAAAAGATTTTTATTTTGATGAGTCCCATTTACCTATTTTTCTTTTGTTGCTTGTGCTTTAGATACAAATTCTAAGAAACCATCGCCTAACACGAGGTCCTGAAGAAGCCTCCCTATGTTTTCTTTTGGAGGCTGAAGGTTTCAACTCTTACATTTAGGTCCCTGATCCATTTTGAATTCATTATTGTATAAGGTGTGAGGTAGGGGTCCTCTTCCTTTTTTTTTTTGAAATGGAGATCCAGTTTTCCCAGCACCATTTGTTGAAGACAGTATTCTTTCTCAATCGAGTGTCTTTGCCCCTTGTCAAAAATCGGCTGACCATAAATGTGAGGGTTGATTTCTGAGCTCAGTTAAATTACTTTGGTCTATATCGTTTTTGTGCCCGTACCATGCTGTTTTGATTATTGTGGGACTGTAATAAGTTTTAAGATTGGGAAGTGTGAGACCTCCAGCTTCATTCTTCTTTTTCAAGATGGCTTCAACTATTTAGGACCCTTGCCCTTCCATATAAATTTAATGACTGGCTTTTCCACTTCTGTAAAGAAGCCTGTTGGAATTTTGATTGGGAATGTACTGAATCTATAAATTGCTTCAGGTAGGATTGATGCCTAAATGATATTTAGTCTTCCAATCCATGAACACGTTATGCCCTTCCATTTATTCAGGTCTTTATTGATTTCTTATAGCAATGTTTTATAGTTTTCTGAATACAAGTCCTTTATATCCTTGGATTTGATAGTGAGATCAAGATATGAAAGGGTGCATTTTTCTTCATGTTTTTCCTGTTTGGTGTTCTCTGGGCATCTTGAATATGTATATTCACATCTTCTGCTAAAGTTTGGGAAGTTTCCTGTCAGTATTTCTTTGAATATTCCTTCTACCCCTTTCTCTCTTTCTTCTTCTTCTGGGATTCCCATAATGCATATATTAGTAACTTGATGTTGTCCCAGAGGTATCTTAGGCTATTTCTGCTTTTCAGAATGCTTTTTTCTTTCTACTCCTCAGCCTGACTCATTTAATTGTTTTATCGTCGAATTCACTGATTCTTTCTTCTACCAGCTCCAGTCTGCTCTTGAAATTCTCCTGGGAATTCTTCCTTTTGGTTACTAGTCTTCAACTCCAGTATTTTTCCTTGGTTCCTTTTTACTTATTTATTTTTGCATGGGCAGGCACCTGGAATTGAACCCAGGTCTCCAGCATGGCAGGCAGGAATTCTGCCTGCTGAGCCACCATGGCCCACTCTCTTTGGTTCCTTTTTAAAATTTCTGTTTCTTTACTAAGATTCTTTTATTGCTCATTCATTGTTTTCCTGATATCCTTTAGTTATTTCTGTTTTTTCATCATCTCCGTGAGTATTTTTTTTTCTTCTTCCCTTGAGTATTTTTAAGATCACTTTTCTAAAGGCTTTGTTTGCTATGTCCACATTCTAGTCTATTTTGTTGGTTTTTCTCTGGAATTTTATCCTCTTCCTTTGGATGAGCCATCATTTCCTGTTTCTTTGTTTGTCTTGTACTCTTCTGTTGCATACAGCGCATTTTAATATTTTAAAATGTTACTGTGGGGTTATTCCCTGAGATGTCTGTTTCTTGCTTCTGTAACCAGCTGGTGATAAGACAGAAATTTTCTTGAGCTTCAGCCCTCCTATCAGGAAGGTCTTACAAGGTGAGTGTAATGTGCAGGGTGTGCTCTGTCTTTTCTGAGCCCATGTCTTGTGCTGGACTTTTGCTTGTTAGTTATTTTGGAGTTGCCCCATTTACAGGAGTTTGGTTGTACACTCTGCTTCCCAGGAGACAGAACTTCCTCTCCTGAGTGTTTGAAGCTGACAAGCCTTTGCCCCAGACAGTCTGACTCTATAGTTTTTTATACTCCTTTTGTCATCTCTAGTTGCTTTGCTTGAAGGATAGATTCTGTGAGGAAGGGCACACCAGAGAGGACGTTCCCAGTCATTTTTCCCCAGCCAAAATTGGGCCAGTGACCCACAGAAGAGGTACAGAACAACTTCAGAGTGCCCTGGGAAGAGAGCTGTTCCACAGCTCCCCAAAGTTGAACTTTCTTGGCCTGCCCAGCAAATACAGCCCTTCAATAACTGTCCCCCACTACCTAGATAAAAGGTAGCATCTTTAAGTCTCCTCCACTGCCTCCTTTGTCTAGCACTGGTTGAAACAATGGCTGCCCTCAGAGCCAGACCCCCAGTGATTCGTAGTTGCTAATCAAAAGCTCTGATCAGCGATCAGCTGTACCCACCCCTATTCTTTTTACATCCCTTTCTGCCACCAGTGAGGTAGGGTCTGGATGCCAAGGTGGTCTGCTGTGAGAGTAGGGGGTGGGTGCTGGTAGCCACCGTGTGAATTTGCTGGTCTTTACTATAAGTTACCACCCTCTTCCTCCCACTTTTCCCTGGATGCTGTATAGTGTTCTACTGGCCTCTGGAGTTTCAGAATAGATGTTTCAGACAGTTCCTGCCTGTTTAATAATTCTTTTTGTGGAAGGACTGTGACCCGGTGTTTCCTACTCTGTCACCTTTTTACAATCCTCTGGAACATGGATCTTTTATAGGAAAACAACTGGGATAACTGATTTCTATGACTTTCATAGCTGAAATATGTAATATACCAAATCAACTCTGAAAAAAAAAGCGTTACCTGAAGTTTCTCTCCTACCTTCATGACATGATCCATGTCAATTTGTTTTACAAACATATGTCGGTGCCTGGAACAAAATAATTTCAAAAGTAAAAAATTAAGGTATATTCTATCCCAATCACACACTTAAAATACATAATGATTAATAATTAAACAGCCTAGCACAGGGCACATAGGGTACTCAATAAATATTTACTTAATCAGACAAATGAGGAGTACAGTGATTTTGTCTTGAATGCATTGTTTTTTTATTTTTTTTGTTTTTTAAACTTTTTTTATTAATTAAAAAAATTAACAAAAAACATTAAGATATCATTCCATTCTACATATACAATCAGTAATTCTTAATATTATCACATAGTTGCATATTCATCATTTCTTAGCATTGTTTTTTTAATTGCTAGACTGAAAATTGGAATTTACATTTTTGCATGTTTACCTTTTAAATGTTGGTCATTTTTCTTGTTTGACCAATTTTTTTTACAACCAATATTTTCATTCAAATCATCTTCATTTTTCTTGAATTTTACATTTCAGTGACCACTCGAATAACTGGCAATATGACAATTCTTTAGTATTTTTAGCAATATTTTATAATTGACTACAATATAATTTATACAGATTTAATAATCTGTAATTTTGCTAATAGGTTAAGTTGAATCCAATGTTTAATGTCAACTTTTAGGATAACTATGGTTTTCAATAAGTCATGCACAAATTATACTTTAAATTTAAAGTTTATATTTAAATGTATCAATTCACTTAAAAAGGTATGATAACAGTTATCAAAATATAAAGAGAAACTTCTCTATGTCCTCTGTTACATACCACTTTAACTGTCAGGAGATACACAAAAAATTCCAAAAAAAAACTAATGCAAAGATGATATTTCTGTAATCTAAAAACTGTGGGGGTTGAGACTTCAAAGTTTCTAAAATATACTGTGCTGTAAACACACAGTATTTACAGTATTCAGCACTCAAAGCACTTGATATATTGATGAGAATAGCAACAACTAGAAAATCCAAGAAAATAGCCTACCCTGTTACTTAATGCATTCCATACATTCCATACATTTTTTAGGTTTTGAGAATAATTTAGAACAATGATCCACACGGGGTGCACATAACCTAGTGGTTTTATGAGACAATCCATTGAGGGTATTGAAAAAACAATGTGACTTTTATCTGTATTTTTAACTTAAACTTTTGTGTATGTTTATATTTTTACAATATAAAGAATATTTTGGTACAACAGTATAAGTACATATAATGTATAAATAGATATGTATACAGGCGGTGTTATGCTTTTAAAGTTTTTACTGTTCAGGCATATAATCCAAAAAGTTTAAAGACAATAGGTTTTAAAGATGACTCACTTATTAACTGAAGACTGGAGGCAGGTTGTCAAATAGTAATTAAAAAGCAGCCAGTTCAGTGGTTTCTCTAATGACTCTGAGCAAGCAAAAGTATTCCAACCAACTGAAAAAGTGACAGCTGCCCTCAAAGGTGTTTCAGGCCCAGTTTTGCCCAGGTAATTTAAAAGCAGCATTCTAAAATGAGAAAAAAACAGGAAAGTCAGTTATTAACTTCCTATATCTCTCAAGACATCCCATTCCAAACTATGAACTTCATACTAATGATGGAGAAGCAAAACAGAAACCACAGCTTAAGTCCTTTATCTTAGATAAACAAGAAAGTGTCTTCATTCTTGCCTTACATTCACATAATTATCTTGAGGTTAACTGTGTTGTGAATGGGACAAAGCTCACAATTATTACTTATATACACATTCTCCTATGATGCAAAATTTAAGAGACATTCACTGTAATGGGTTTTTAAGCTAAGCTGCACATTGGAAACACCTGGGAAGTTTGAAAAACTACCACTGAGGGTAAGCCTCAAGATCAAAGGCTCAGATTATTAAATTGGGAGTCCCCAATCTTGAGACTTCCCCTTATGAAACTTATCCCTGTAATGGCAAAGCTAAGCCTACTTATAACTGTGCCTAAGAGTCACCCCCAGAGAATCTTTTTGTTGCTCAGATGTGGCCACTGTAAGCCAACTCTGCAAATAAAATAACAACCTTCCCCTCTACATGGGACATGACTCCCAGGGATGAGCCTGGCTCTAGCATCGTGGGATTGAGAATGCCTTCCTGGTCAAATGGGGAGAAAGAAATTGAACAAAATAAAGTTTCAATGACTAAGAGAGTTCAGAGTCTGAGAGGTCATTCTGAAGGTTACGCTTATGCAAGCTTCAGCCAGATATTACAAATTGCCATAGTACGCCAAGTCCCAACCAACAGTATTCCTAAAAGCCCTAAAAATACCCTAGGCTGTATCTAAGACTCTATAAATGTTTCACCTAGTAAGTTTATTTTTTCAGAAACTTAAGGCTTCCAGATTGTTCCAGTATCAGATAAGCTCTGAAACCTCCAGGTACCAGTCTCTCCAAGAATAGCAACCATTTTCATACTTCTACCTCATAAGGTCAATACCACTTTCCAGCACAAAGAAGTTAAAGTGATCAATTTGGTTCCAAAGTGATTCAGGAACCAAATATTCCTGAAGATTGAGAGAATGATTAAATGAGAGGGAGAAGGTGTAATGAAGAAATTCAGATTTAACAGATGATTATGAGCACTGACCCATTATACAGATATTTCTTTTTAGTTTCTAGAGTATTAGAATAGGCAGAAGGAAATACTGGAAATTGTTGAGCTGTAACACAGTAGCCCCAACCTTTGATAATGATTGTATAACCATATAGAAAAAAAAGTTGGTTGCTTATGTTTGTATGGATCTACTTCTGGATGTTTTATTCTGTTCCACTGATCTGAACATCTATCTCTGACAATACTACACTGTCTTAGTTAACTTACCTTTATTGTATGTCTTTAAATTGGGTAGAATGCAATACTAGGGCTCAATAAGTGAGAGATAGGGGTATGGGATGTTTGGAGTTTCTTCCTTTTTATTTCTTTTTCTGGAGTAATGCAAATGTTCTAAGATTGATCATGATGATGAATGAACAACCATGTGATGATACTGTGAACCACTGATGGTATACTTTGGATGGACTGTATGGTGTATGAATATATCTCAATAAAATTACATTTGGGGAAAAAAAGAACTACCATGGATGCTTGGATCTCAACCAAG
Source organism: Myrmecophaga tridactyla (assembly GCA_004026745.1). Lineage (NCBI taxonomy): Eukaryota > Metazoa > Chordata > Mammalia > Pilosa > Myrmecophagidae > Myrmecophaga > Myrmecophaga tridactyla. Next base: position 21,023 of record PVIY010020182.1, on the reverse strand, counting down.
AGATTCTGATTTAGTGGGTCTGACTGGGTGTCCTACTAGCCTTCACTCCAGTCGCAAGTCTCTAAAGGGATCCGTAGTCTAGCTTTAGGCTTCCTGAGTTGTGGCAGAGCAATTAGTGCTAAAGTAACTGATTACTCTTTCTAATTCTTCCTATTATGTGTCTTTATATTCTAACATTTTCCTTCCTCTTTTGCTTTATCAATTTTTCTGATTCTGAGTTCTATTTTGGTTAGAGGGACAATAATTGAGTTTAATCTAATAACAATGTCGGAAATCTAAGTTTAACACTGACAACTAAGAGACTATCTTAAACTCTGTTTCTTATATTTTCTATTCTTTATTTCCCCAATTATCCAAGTTCCAAAATTGGAGAAAAGGGTAAAAATTCACCGTCATTATTTCTTCCAACTGAAGTGACTTGTGTGTGGAGATAAGGAGTTTTAGATGACTGGTGGAAATTTGGTTTTTGAAAACGGTTCTTCCTAACAACTGTATTATTTATATACAATAATGTAGTATTGTGGCTCATTAACTAAGCCACTTAAAGGATAATGCTTAAGCCTCTGCAACGGTCCTAGCTTTGGTGGGCCTGCTCTTTGGCTAAACGTTTGCTAGAGCTGAGAGGCTGGTACAATGAGGAAATTGGAAGGGCTGGGAGGGAAAACCTAAGGAGCAGGGAGGGCTAGGAGAAGCAAAACCAACTCGGTAGGGATAATTCTCAGTTATTACTCAGGAACAAAAAAATGACAAGATGTTAACCCGAAAAAACTTGTTTTACTTATAGAGGACAAAGGCCATTTTTTCACCAGTAACAATAATAATAAAAATACAAGGAAAAAATGAGCTGGAGAAGGACTCATGGATTAAGAGATTTTAAGAGGCATATCAGTCTGAATGTATGAATCTTATCTTTACTCAAACAAACTGTAAAATCAATCATTCAAACAAACAGAATTGGGGAAATGTAAACTGGGTCTAAATATCTGATGATATTAAGAAATTATTGTTAATTTTGTTTAGGTGTAATAATGGTAGTGTGGGTTGTTGTTTTTGCTTTTTTTAAAAAAGAAATCCTTCCTTTTTGAGATACCTAGGGAAATTTTTTATAAATAATATTTAAAATTTTTTCATAAGAATCAGAGTTGGGGGGGTGATATTGATAAAACAAGATGATCCAATGAGCTGGTAATTACTGAAGCTGGGAGATGAGTATACAGAGGATCATTATACTCTTCTCTTTACTTTTATATATATTTGGAGTCTTTAATATATTTTTAAAGCTTGTTCTAACTCTTTGGAAGACTGGAATTTGACTGGGTCTAGAGCAGCATGGGTTTCAGTTCTGACTCAAAGCAGATATTTGGCCCCAGGCATTACAACCCAGGGGCACTGGGCATAAGGATGTTCAATAGATAATGCTTTTGTCTGTGGCATCTTCAAAAGGCAAAAAAAATGTGTCAAGCTGTCAAATACATCCCCAAATAGTAAACCCCACTTGAGAACGTCACAACAATGCTAGGCAACTAGAGAGGGTGATTCCTTCAAGCAATTTACAACACATTAATATTCAAACAGCTGCAAAGGTTATAATGGTCAAAGTTCTGCCTTCAGGCACTGGAGGCTTCAATGAGACAGGAATAGGATTTCCCAGGAGTTTCTGAATAGAGAATCTGGGCCTGTTTATGTAAGGTCTGGCCCTAAAAAAAAAAAAAAAGTCAAGAATTTATATTATTAAGGGAAAAAGATCAGCTGCCACCCTCTCCTTTAAGGTTCACATTATGGCATCAGGAAAGAGAAGTTTAATACTGTTCATTAAGCACAATTTAGAGAGTCTTCCTCGATTTTCTGCATTGATTCAGATTTCTTCCTTTAGTAGGTCAAGTGAGACCTTCCATGCTAATGTAAGATGCATTCTTTTCTTCTTAGTTTTATGTTTATCAGAATCTAAAGAGCTGTGGTTAAAGCCTGTTTTTCAGAGTCACTTGTTCAAGTTTGTCTTCAAGTAAATATACTGTTAATATGTTTTAAAAACTGAAATGATGTATAAATAAATTACAAAATTAGAAAAAAATGTTTCCTATCTCGAGTGTTTGATGGTTAAAAAAAGTTATTTTGGACAATGGTTTAGGAAATATAAAGCATAATAAAATGCCAGAGGGTACAATTTTTATCTCTTTAAGCTCACCAGCACTAGAAGGAAAGCACATACATCTAAGCCTCCCAAATAATTATGAGTAGAATGGGCTTAAAATAAAAACATGGCAAATAAATACTCCCAATAAGCACAAATGTAACTGCAAGCACTACAAATTATAATGTACGTATGCTTAAAATAACAACTGGAGTGCAGGTTAACACAAAATTTCACAGCTTATAAGCAAGGTTTCCATGGTAAGTTCACTTGACCAGCTACAGAACAAAACAAAACAAACACAAACAACACCTGGGAAACCACAATTGTGAAGGCCACTGCAGTTGGAGGGAGCAGTAAGTGATTATTTCTACGAGCGGAGGGATGACAGTGATGGTACTAGTTCAGCGTCCTAAGTGGGCCAGGAGAATGAATGAGTTCCACAGATGGCTGGAAGGATGCTCAGTGGGGAGAAGCTCAACATGGCAACTGCTGAAGGATGGAAACTAAATTCATGGGGTTCAGACAAGTTTTCAGGTTCACAAAACCCCAGATGTTGAGGGTATTTTATACTTTTCACACAAGGACCAGGGGTCAAGGAAAATATTAAAATTCAACAGAATTAATTCCTTCATTCATTCAACCATACATGGTGAAATATGATAAAAATAACCAAGCATTCATTTAAAAATGTCTATGTAGTTTATAGACCTCTGAAAGAGGCAATCAATAAGACTACTTCATTGTTGGATATTTTAGGAAGGGAAAACCTTACCCTCCCATCGATACCCCTGCTGCCAGAAAAGGCACAGAAGGGTACAGGCCGTGCACATGGTGAATGACTGTTTCCAAGTCTTCAGTGTTAGCACAACAGTAAGTCCTTGGCGTCTGCAGGCAGTGACAAGTAAAGCACAAAAAATTAAAATTTGAGGTTAATGATTTGCACAATGCAGAAATACAAAACAGGGCAATGGGTTATTTGAGAAAACATTTGTGTGCACGTATTAGTAGTAAAAACAATTTCTCATTTACGTATCTTGACGCATACAGGACATTTAAGGTCAACATTATCTGAGTTGGATAACAAAAAGACTGAACATTCAAGAAGGGCTTTACAGAAATGGGGTAAGACCTATACAAATACTTTAAACAGATACAAAGGCCCATACTCAAATGTGTTTCCAGTCTAACAAGAATCGAGTCAATTTAAGAGAAAAATTCCTTTTTTTTAACAAGTTCCTTTTTTTCACACGGGCAAGCACTGGGAAATGAACCTGGGTCTCCAGTATGTCAGGACAGACCTCTGCCACTGAGCCACGATGGCCTGCAGGATAACAAGTGTTTTTAATAGGACAGAATCTTATATTCAAAAAGGCCAATGTAATTCTTTTTTTTTAAAAAACAAACAAGCAAGTAAGAAAAGTAAAATGCAATCAAGGATGATATATAAAGGCTTTCCAATGGTGCCACAAAAAAATTTTAACTGTGGTCCAATTTCACGTGGGAAACAGTTTTCTCTACCATAGGTGCTGTCTGCCAATCTAGATAAAGCAATACATAGTATGATTAACTAAATATTTTTTTCAATAATATATCCATATAGCCCCAGCTGCACCACACTGCAACAGATACTTAAGGTGCTAAAATACGTAGAGCTGATTATGCCCTAATACATAATCCATTAGAACAAATGGTTTTCCTCTGACTTCATCAATAAGGCCTGCTTAAAGCAGAAAAGCTGCACAGATCCTCTCTGCAGAATATATGTGAGATAAAATGATCAGAAACTTAGTAGGAAAGGGATCTGGTAACATTACTCTAATAAAAAAACACTGAACCCAGTTATCTTCACCACATCAATTTCCATGTACTAATAATAAACGATGATCACAATAGGAAGGTTAAGTGTCATCCACCCTTCAATCACTGAGTTGAATTACAATTTTCAACAATCCCTCCAGTTAAACTCATTGCTACGACACTGCTTATTGCCTACTGTTACCTTTTTGAGTTCTATAAATATGGGTCTCTCCAAAATACAAACGTTTACCTGACAGTATTTATGATAATGATCAACATTTATTGAATAGCTAACTTTGATCTGCGAGGAAGATGTTATCATTATATATATTTTATAGATAGAGAAATTGAGATTAGAGAGGTTTAATAACTCCTGTAACATCTTAACATAAGTCACTAACCTGAGATACTTAAAAAAATACTTTGTGTTAAATGCATTTTTTTGAGGGGGCTGACTTCAAACTCAAATGTAACTAGAACAATATCTATTACCACAATGTTCACAGGGACCGCAGAATTTGTCACAGCATTTAGGTGAAAAAATCATCCTTTCTCAGTATTTCTACCACACGTGCATCATTCAAACCATGAAGCTTTAAAATTTCTGAATTATTTATCAACTGTTACCAACATCTCTTGTTACAGAGGCTCTAAATAAAGTATGTATGCATATGTACGTACACATGCAGATAGACACACACAGTTACTGGGTCCAAGAAAAATAGCCTATGGAAAAGTATTGGGACCACAGACTCTTAGGGCCAGGAAGGACCACAGACATCACCTGATTCCTTAATTACACACGAGGAAGCTGAGGTCCAGCAAAGGTGGGTAATTTGTCAAGGTCAGAGTGTCGCAGAGCCTGGTTTATATGCTTGCCATAAGCAAACAAATTCTTATAAAGCACTAGGGTTCCATGAGGTACATAGTAAATAAATATCTGCTAGCCTCAGATATAGGAGCTCATTTTACCCTAAGTGTTCTCCTCCAACTTAGTAACATCCAGATCAAAACTAATAATACTGGTATGGGTTAAAAGTTGCCAGAACGCTGAGCAAATTCAGAACCTTCTCAACAGCACGTGCCTCCTGTGCTGCTCCTCCTTAACGTCAGGAGGCACCATCTGGGTTCTCCTACCACTGGCTTTCCATTGACTGCCCAGTTCCTGCCATTCTTCTCACCACCCCAAATGCGAGTCTTCATTTCCATCAGTTCGCTTTATGCCCGCATCTGCTTATGCTCTAAAGGTCTCATCTACCCCTGTTGCTTTATCAACCACCTCGACCCAATGACCCAATCTAAATCTCCATGCTCTTACCTTCATCCTGAGCTCCAGATCCTGATTTCCAACCTCGGGTAGGCAGCATCACTGTAATGGTCTACCCGTTCTTCCAACTCAAATTGCCCAAAAGTGAATTCTTTTATCTCTCCATGAAAAAAAATCCAAATAACTCCCCATTTTACTACAGATGACATCTATGTTTTCCTAGTTAAAGCTGTAGGTGAAATGGGTGCAGTGTTTCTTTGAGGTAACAAAAAGTTGGGGTAATGGATTTTGGTGATGGTAGCACAACATTGTGAATGTAATTATTGTAATTGTACACTTGAAAGTGGGTAAAATGAGAAATTTCAAGTTGCATATATGTCACTACAATAAAAAGTCAGAAAAATAAGAACAAAACTGAAGATACATTGTCTTCTCTCTTTCTCTTAACTGTATAACTGATAAAATGCCAAGTCCTGTGGCTCCTACCTCCTTAGTATCTCTTGCAGGAAATACAGGCAACCTATTCATTTCACTCTACTAACGGCCTGCTAGGTTGGATTCTCCCAGAGGCATACCCCGAGAAAAGGATGTGAGTGCAAGCAGTTCACTTGGATGGCAATACTGGGAAACGATGGTAGGGAAGTGGTGCAGTGAGTCGGGGAAAGGTAGGACGCTAAATAAAGAATATATAATTGAGAAGTTTTATGGCTGTGGGCAACTGGGACTCAATCTCTTGAGGTACACTGGGAGGTTGTGTAGAACATGGCTCAAAATTATCCCAACCAAGTGACAAGGGCTCTGGGTTATTTATTCACCAGTTCCCTCCAGTCACTGTTGGAGGATATTAACTCCCAAGCACTTCTGTTCTGCTCTAAACACAGGTCCAAAAGCCTCCAGTGGCTGGAGAAGGCCCCCAGGTACATGCAGTCGGAAGCCTTCAGGTATGCATGGGAATGGTAAGTACCAAGGGGAGGAGGATGTGGCACCAACTGTCTCTGCTACTGGGTCCTGTTTACCTCTGACCTCAATTGCTGCAATAACCGCTTCACTGGTTAACTCCTTATCTTTCTTCACAACAGTAAATGTAACAACATCCCACTCACTGCCCCATTAATCTTCTTAAAGAACACTTCCACCTGTAATCATGACATTCTTCTGCTTGTCATCCTTCACCAGCTCCCCAAAGATGACTGAACTAAGTGCAAATGCTTCGGCCAAGTGTTCAAGGCCCTCAGCAATAGGATGCCAAGCAAGCGTTCCAGCTCTGTACTTTAATCTCTTTCTAAATGTACTGATTCACACAAATGGGGTACTGATGCTCTCTTGCCTCTGAGACTTCTTAATATCCTTACCACTTGTATACCCTACATCAGCCACGGTTCTTTCACCATCAGCTCTGCCTGTTGAAATCATGTCCCTTATTCAAGGGCTATCTTCAATGTTGCATTCAACCAACAAACTTTCAATGAATACTGATTATATGGCAGGCTGCAGGTAAGACTTGGTCGCTGAGCTCCAGGACCGCACAGCCTTTCCCACATCTCCACCTAATTGCCTGGTTTAGCCTGCTCCCTGCCCTCATTGGCCCATGTGAGTCTCTCTCTAGAACTACCTTACTTCTATCTTTGATAGTTAATGAACTCTTGTTGAATTGAACTGAAACACACAAGACTGAAAGTGAGAAGATCTGATTGATAAAGTCTGATATGCATAACTATATGGTATATCACAAAACCTCTTGCCCCATAAATGGGCTCCAAAAGGAAATCTCATATGCCTTCCTTCTTCATAGGATCTACAGTTAGAAATGATCGGGGCCTATGGGATTCACCCAAACACAGCAAAGACACTTATGGGGGCAATAGACTGAATTGGTAAGCACTGGAAAGATTTCTTCAGGCCTGGAGATATAACTAGTAGTTTTTAAATTAAAGATGTTATAATCACCGCTCAGTTGTTAGGGCCACTAATCCAATCAACAGCTGTCCTATTGCAGTGACCCCTCTTTTTCTGTGCTTCTAAAACAGAGGAAGATTAAGCCACACCTAATCAGAAAAGAGATGCAGGGAGACCTGGCAGGATCCAGCTAGGTGGTAAAAAATCCTCATAGGGTAAGATATGGGTAGGATAGGTATTCCAGTAAAAATTCCGGTAAAAAGCCAAAGTATACACAGTCTTCCAGCAGATGTGCATAAGTTGAATAGAATAATGAGACAATAATTACAAACCAAAATGTTCAAATTATTGAAATGCAACTATGGTCAGAGAGAAATGACAGCAATTCATTTGATGGCAGTTAGAGGTGAGTTTTAAAATAAGCATAGAAGGTCTACCTTGGCTAAGAGGCTGAGTGACATACCTGTTCATATTAAAGTCTAGTGCAGTTGCATGATTCTGTAATTCCAGCGTTTTCCCCTACCGTAATTTAGGCCAGTGAGATGAGACCTGAGGATGAGGATTCTCTCTAGGTAACCTTGTTTCTTAAGAAAATACTTGCATAATTTTCTCCTTCTCCCTCTTTAGGTCTTTGTTCAGATGCCACCATCTCGCTGAGGCCTCAACTAACCAACTCATTTCAAATTGTAACACCAATGCACAAACTTCCCTGCTCTAATTGTACTCCATGGTTTTTATTATCTTCCAGCATATTATATAATGTTTTTAACATAATGGGTATTTTCTATCTCCTCACACAAGAATTGAAGTTCCACAAGGCATAAACTATGAACTTTTTTCTTCTTTCTTTTTTTTTTTTTTTTTTGGCTATATCCCTGGCACCTACAAGAGTGCCTGACATATAGAAGACAGTCAACAAGGATTTGTGGAAGAAAGGCAGTGTGAGAGGGACAGAAAGACAGTAGGATATAAAGGTTGACAGCACATGTTACTCGCGTGAAACCACTTCTCTGAGCCAGTTTATTATATTAATAACATGAGAGTCATGTTATCTTAATAGGGGAAAAAATCGTAAGACTGGGATAAAACACATAAGTAAAGGCCTTGCCCTACTTCCTAACCTAAAGTGCCAGAAAATGAATAAAGCATTAATGCTGCTTTGACTGTAAAAAAAAAAATAAATAATAAGCATAGAAGGGAATAATGAAGTATAATTTATTTCTAACTATTCATATGTAGTAGATAGGAAAAGAACAAAATAAATATTTTATACTTACCTATAAGCCACATCTAATTTATCCTTAATCAGTCAAGGGCTCCTAAAAAATACACGAACTGACTTCTCCCTAACTGAAAGAGAATTTTCTTGTTCTGGGTTCAGAAGCCCTCGGATTTAGAATGCAGATGTCATTAAAAACATTTTGGGGGGAGTCTAGAAACAAATTTTACAAATTCACCCTGCTATTCATCCTCAGGCAGCCTGCCTCTCTCAGCCGCTCTGGGTGAAGATTAATTTATCAGTCTGCAGTAGAAGCCATACCCCAGAACCCTTTTCCTCTCTCAGGGCTGGGGTTGCCAGGAATCTAATACTGAACCAGGTAGCCCAAAATTTTGGTTCTCCATCCAGTAAAATGAAAACCGAAAGACACATAAATATCGTTTTAAAAGTCATTTTTTCATTTTTAAGTAGCTTTATTCACACATAATAAACCCAGCCTGTGTATAGACACGCCTTCGCCACCACACTCTATCTGAAGACGTTTCCTTTTCTTCCACAAAGAATCCATACCCCTTTCCCAGTTCCCCCACATGTTGACATTTAGTTTTGGCATAATGCCTTTGTTTTTAAAAGTCATTTTAATTTCACATTTACTTTATTTTAATGTCTGACTAATACTTAATCATCAGGAGCTGGGAATATTTCAACTTATAATCTTCCTCTCTTGAATATTTAATGATCTGTACTCCAGTATCTGACAAGAAGTCGTTGAAACGAACCCTGTGATTCTTGGATGGGTATGACTATTCTCCAGCGAGGACTAACTATATTCCTTAACTGTTCTCTGCAGAGGGATTTTGTTTTGTTTTGTTTTCATTCCTCCCATCCCTTATTCAGCACCTAGTGAACTGACCAAATCCTTCCCAGGAAATGTGTTATTATTTTTGAAAGATGAGTTCATTACACAAGGAGTCAGAGAAAAGTAAAAGTATGTTCACATAAATAAAACCAGGGCTTTAATGAATAGTTATCTCACCTAGGCATCTATAGATTTATAAAATGATCAAATGTCTAATTTGCCTGGGATTTTGCTATTTTTAGAAATAACCAATTACAAAGAAAAGGGCCCTAGGAAATACCCTGGCCAACTCTGAGGCTAAGACGGCCCATATGCCATGTTCCTGCTAATGTGCTAGATGGCCTTGGTAGGTGCTCATGCGGTCACGCCTAGTAAGATACTGAGCAGAGGTTGGTTAGTGGCTTTGAGCAGGTTAGCCAGGCACCCAAGAGTCTCAGTCCAAGCTCCCAAGAGGCAAAACTCATGCTTTACCCTGGTGGGTCTGGGGCCCAAGGTAGCTCGCCTGGGCTAGGGACAGCAGGAGAGGCTGACCCATGCAGGGCTCTCACCTCACAGTGGTTTTCAACCCTGTCTGCACATTAGACTGAGCAAAGAGCGTAAAAAAATTACAGATACCTGAACTTCACTCCAAAACCAAAAGCGCCAAAAATCTCTGGGAGATGGGGTTTAGGGATCAATATTTTTTTAAAGCTTCCCAGAGGATTCTAATGTGCAGCCAAGGTTTAGAATCACCACTCTAAGAAAGAAAGAGAGTGAGAGCTGAGCCAAGAGGAGGCAGCAGTGACGAGAATGACAATAGCTATCTAGAGTGACTTGGGAAGAGGGCAGCCCAGTTCTGCAGGGCTCCTTGGATTCCTCACAGTGCACTGGGATTGCAGACATCCTGTCCCTTATAGGATCACCTGGCACATATCAAGCATTCCATAAATGGTAGCTAGCTATGAATTACTGTCATTATTCATTCAACTCCTCAGTTATTTACTTAAGCATTCTTGTTCATGTTGAAAAATGTGTAAAATAAGAGATATGTAGAATCTATGTACCCACAACTCAGAACAGTGGATATTCTTGGACTGGACCCTATCAATGTTAGGATAAAATCCTAAAGAATTAAATGAAGTCACACCTACATTTAGCTGAGAATGATGTTCCTGGGTTATTCTGATGAGGGGAAAGAGGGCAGGAGAGATTATTTTTGGAGCACTTAGGAAAAAGCAGGCATTGAGTATGGAAAAGGGAGTCTCTGAAGGTATGAGTTTGAGAACTGAATGATGCCCTGACTGGCCCAGTTCTACCTGCTTCTCTCACACAGGGCATGAGGGAGGTCCTTAGCCTTTCTGAACGCCTTCTTCAGAAAACTGGGCTCAAAATGGGAGCGCACTCTAGGCCTACCTACCCTATTAGCTTCCATGGAAAAGCTAAGGTGGAAAAGTTTAGTAGGTGACAAGAGCAGATTTCTCCAGATCTGAGATTTAAGCCACCCAAAGAATCTAAGATTGAGGAAAGAACCCTCTCTCTAAAAGCACCCCTAATCTCTATCCCCAGAATTTCAGCCTGACTTTACTTAAAACCAGTGTAGAAAGGTAAAGACACTGGACTGGACATTCTGAGTTCCTGCTCTGTGATCACTTAATTGGCTTTATGAGCTCAGGCCAGTCACCCAACATCTCCAAAGCATCCTCATCTGTAAAATGAGGTTTTAGGATTTGAGAACCTCTAAATCAGAGCTACACAAAGTGACAGTCCATAATTGGAGATAGTGCTGGCCTCAGAGTGTAGATGAGGATGCTTCTCTCATCAGGAGAGGACTGCCACGAAAAAAAAAAAATGTCAGCTCTCCTCAACAGTGTGCTTGGAACCATGGTTGATTTTCATTCTACTGCAAAGTCCTCATCTTGCCAGGGACTGGTATCAAATGGCTTGAAGACTGGAAGCTGGTCCACAGGCCACACTTGGGGAAACACTGTGTTAAAGCACCTTCTAGCTTCCTTTCCCCCTTTGTGGGCCTCCCTTACTTGCTGAAACAGCTTGAACTTAAAAAAAGCCTGAAGGAGAATTTTATTTTTTCCTCTTTTTCTAATTTAATATCTTAATTGAGATATACAATTCACATAAGCATACAATTCAGTCATTTAAGGTGTACAATTCAATGGTTTTCGTTTATTCACAGAGTTGTACCACCATCACAACAATCTAAGTCTAGAGCATTTCAACCCCTCCAAAAGAAACCACCTACCCACCAGCAGTCAGTCCTCATTTCTCCTCAAACCCCACCAGACTTAGGCAATACTAATCTTTTTTCTATATAGATTTGCCTATTCTGAACTTTTCACACAAATGGAATCATACAATATGTTTCTGGCGTCTTTCACTCAACATAATGCTTTCAAGGTTCATCCATGTTGGAGCATGTATCAGTACATCATTTCTTCTTATGGCTGAATAATTTTATGGAATAGTATTCTATAAAATGTGAATATATTCATTTATCCATTCATTACTTGGTGGATATTTGGGTTGCTTCCACCCTTTGGCTATTATGAATACTGCTACAATGAACATTTATGTCGTTTTTGTGGGGGCATGAGTTTTGATTTCTCTTGGGTACATACTAGGAGCAGAATTGCTGAGTCATATGGTAACACTACATTTAACTTTTTGACAAATTGCCAAACTCTTTTCCAAAGTGGTAATAAGGCTTTTATTGTTGGGCCTAAGTGCACAGAATTCTGTATGACCCTATAACTAGAAAGAACAGGGCCCATAGGTAGCTTTCAACAAACTCAATTTTGGCTGAGCTCTTTGTAAATTATCATTCCTAAACAAAGCTGGAAACACAGGAGTTCACAAAGGAACAGATAACATCAGGAAACTTGGATTCCTGGATTCCTATCCTTGAAAGCCAATCTGCAGAAGTCAAGGAAAGGAATCATTTAGTTTGAGGGTGCCAAGAACCTTGCAGGAATATCTGAAGTTCAGTTTATAGGGCTAAGGCAGTCCATCTCCTAAGGCAAACACTCCAGGAAGGTAAAGTGCAGCCTTCTCACTTTCTATTTAGTGTGTTAGAGATTTCTAACTTCAGTTAGAGAGTTTCTTTCTGTTTGATCTTTGCCAACTCATCTTTTCTTCTTTTTTATGCCTATCCTAAGGTCTTCCTTTGTCTGAGTCTGAGTCACATTAAATCCTTTCTGGAACAAGGTGAGGTATAAATAAACAGAGTTCCTCTGGTCTGCAACAGTAATTGTTCTTAGTTCTAAGGCAGAAAAGAGGAAGATTATCAAGGGATCTAAATATCAAAGTTAACTAATAATATTGATATTTCATTTCTTTTGATCAAATTTAAGAAAGAAAAAGAATGTACAGGAGCAAAATATAATAATAATTGAATCCTTTTAGAACAGCTGCTCCAAAAGAGAAACTTATGGGATTAGATTAATTATAATTTAATATATACTTCTTGTACACTGACTTAATACAGTAGCAATTATGCCTTGGATTATAAACTGCTTTACTTTATAAGATATTTTTATACACATTATTTCATTATTCCATTTGGGCATCAAACATCCTGGTGAGGTGGCATGCGTATGTTACTATCACTTTTCAGATAAGAAAATGAGACACAGAAAGGTTATTTGACTTCTCCTCTGTCACTTAGCTGGTTTGGGGTGATAACAGAGCTTGAACTCAAATCTTTCTGAGTCCAAGGTTCCTTTCTGCTACAGACTCCCAAGCTGCAGGTCACACTGTAGCTAAACAGTTACTTCGAATTAGCCTTTAAGATACAGGTATTGACTGGGGGTATAGGTTAATCAGAATTCAACCCACTGCCCTGAATAAGATCCCAGAGGGTCTAGCTCTTATCCTTTAGCTTAGACCTAGTGAATTTCTTAAAATTAAAAACAAAAAAACCTGGTTATCCAATTTTTATTATCCTCTTGCAAGAACAAAGCATTCTTGTAGAGTTTTAAAAAATCTAAAAGTTTATGGCTAGGAACTACTGGGTTGCTGCATTCTTTTAAAATAAATTTCCAATTCACTTTAAATGTTAAGGATTGGAGGTTTTTAAAGATTTCTCCTCTACGTATTCTCTACTCCTTCCTATTTGATTGTTTTCTAAACTTTTTGTCACAGCTTCTTCCCCTTTCACTCATCAAGTCTCCCTAAGCATAAACATTCATGCACACACTGACAATTTCAGATTTCTCTCTTTCTAGCCTGCTCATACCTCCTGAGGATGAGCCGAGTATATCCAACTGCTTACAAGAAATTCCCAGCTAGATGCTCTAAAAGCATCCCTAACATCAAAAATCTAATTCATTATCTTTATTATACCAAAATCTCCTAAATTCTCCAAAATTTCCTCTTTCAGCAAAATATCAGGACCCTCTACCAGTCAGCCAAGCGAAAAATGTTACCCTTGACTCCTCTCTCTTCACTTCCTACAATATACTCTTCTTTCTGTCCCATGAATACCTCACATTTTTGTCCTCTCGTCTTCATCCCTTTCACATCTGTTCTCACACAGCAGTTGGCCTACAGTACCTGCTTTCTCTCTGGTCTCCCAGCCCCAGGCTCACTCCCCTTTCATCTGTTCTCATGAACCATTCCACGGTTATCTTTCTAAAACAGGAACGTCACCCTGCTTCTAAATGTCAATGCTTCCACACTAGGTCCCTTAGAAGTCTACATATGACTCTACAAAATCTGGCCCTACCATTCTAGAATCATCCCTGTCACCCCCTAATAATAAGAAGGAGTATACCATAACAGTTAAGAATCCAGGTGCTTAATCAGACTAACTGGCTCTACCATTTCTTGGCCTGGAACAAGCTTCTTAACACATTTGGGCCTTATCTACTTCATCTGGAAAATGAGGATAACAGTAATTATACTTACCTAACTCACTGGGTCATTTTTAATTGCTGACATTAGGTTACAAAAGACATAACTGATACATTCAAAGGACTCAATAAATGTTAGCTATAACTATGAACAAGATTATCCAGTATAAGTAAATACTTCTATTCTGTGTTCTTTATGCCAAGACAACCCCACCCCTCTCATCTTGGGGTTCAATACTAAAGTCTTCAAGATCCAACTCAAGTGGTACCTCCCTGTGAAGCTCTCCCTCCTCCAGGTAGTTAGTTACTCCTCCCTTTGGGTTCTGCAGCCTTAATACATCTTCCTACCCTTATACTTAATATCGTATTGCATATATTTTTATGTACCTGGCTCTCTCCTTCAACTCTAGTTTGAGCTCCTAAGAGAAGTAGTATTGTGTCCTAATAAAGTCTCCCTACTGCTTTGTGAAGTGCCTGATTGAATACGCATGCCGATACAGCTTTGCTGAATGGGCAGACCTCTGTCCTGCATTTTATGAGACCTAACAGACTCGGCTTTGCAGTGCTGTTATTAGCTTGAGAGCCTCAGACCATATCTTCCTCATCTTTGTGTCCTGGAAACACCAAGAAGAAAGCACAATAGACAGTACCTGTTTAAAAACTAATTGCTTGGAAATTTCTATTTTTGGTAGTGCATTGTCTAATTTAACTTGTATGGCCAGTTTATTTGAACACCGTAATTGCATGGAATTTTGAATAGGAAGTGAGATCTTGTTGATCACACTAACCTGTACAAATTTGTACAAATGACTCTGGGATATATCCCAGAGAATAAAAAGTATTTGCAAAGTCTCCTTGGGGCACTGGCGAGAAAGGGAGAAAGGAAGAAACATTAAACTTTCCCATCTGGAGAATTCCTGACATCCTTTCAAGCAGTGGGGCAATGAATTCAACAGGCTGAGCCCCTGATCTTGGGGCTCACCTTATGAAACTTATTCCTGCAAACGAGAAGCTAAGCCTACTGTTAATTATGCTTAAAAGTTACCCCCAGAGAACCTCTTTTGTTGCTCAGGCTCAGGCCTCTCTCTCTAGGCAAACTCAGCATGTGAACTCACTGCCCTCCCCGCTACATGGCACATAACTCCAGGGGTATAAATCTCCCTGGCAACACTGGACATGACTTCTGGAGATGAACTGGAACCCAACATCATGGGATTGAGAAAGCCTTCTTGACCAATAAAAGGGGGAGAGAGACATAAGACAAAATAAAGTTTCAGTGGTTAAGAGATTTCAAACAGAGTTGAGGGGTTATCCTGAAGGTTGTTCTTATGCATTATATAGATATCTCTTTTTAGTTTATGGTGTATTGGAGTGGCTAGAGGGAAGTACCTGAAACTGTTCAACTGTGTTCCAGTAACCTTGATTCTTGAAGATAATTGTATAACTATATAGCTTTTATTACAATGTGACTGTGCAATTGTGAAAGCCTTGTGGCTGGCACTCCCTTTATCCAGGATATGGAAAGATAAGTAAAAAGTAAGGGTGAAAAATTAAATAAATAATAGAGAGGGATAGGGGTAAAAAAAAAAATTGGTTAGTTATACTAGTGGTCAATGAGAGGGAGGGGTATGAGATGTATGGGTTTTTTCTTTTTTTTTTTCTCTCTCTCTTTCTGGAGCAATGCAAATATTCTAAAAATGATCATGGTGATGAATACTCAACTTCGTCATGATATTGTGAGCCACTGATTTTATACTTTGGATGGACTGTATGGCACGTGAAGGTATCTCAATAAAAATATATATTGAAACAAAACAAAACAAAACAAAAAACTATTTGGCCCAGGGACAGAGTAACAAAGTCAAATCCATCCCTTTAGAGTCCCCTCTACTTTAAGATTCCTAAAGGACTGTATCAAATAAGGAAGTGTGACCCTTTTCATCAAATTATTCTAAGAGACTTGAATAAGACCAAAACCACTTTAAAGCTTTAGCTTTTGAAAACACAATAGGGCTCTACAAACATATTGACCTTAATTCATTCCAGGGCCTAAATCACTATAAAGCAAACTACAAAAGCTTTTCTTCCTCCAAGTTCTCCCAAAGTACCAACAAGGGTGGCGTGACCATAAAATTTTAATTTTGGGTATGATTCAATTATCTACAGTCTTTATGTAATTTTTCTATCAGTGACTGAAAACAAAACAAACACCATTCTTTCTTTCAATTCTGGTAGAAATGCCTTTGATTTGTTAAAGTGGTGAGGGACTGAAAGTTGAAAGCTACAAGAAAATTTCAGTGAGCAATATTTCTCATTTCAAATCCGATGTTTAGACATCAGATAGTGATGATTTTCGAAGAAGGAGAAGAACTTGCCTCTGAGCAAAAACTCAAAAGCTAGAGGAAAAATAAAGAGCTTATTTAAAGAAAAAAAAAGTTTTAAATAATATTTCCTCAGTGTAAACTTTGGCAAAGAGGCATATAACATGGATTCAATTCGTTTTGGAACAAAAGTAAAATTTCTTTTCATAAGTTAAGAAAAAAATAGTAAAAGAAACTAATCACTATTGGTTAATTTGTGTCTGTACTGGTTAATTTCTAAGTAGCATGTGTTTTACAATACAAATGATGTAGATAAATATCTATTGATGTTAAAATATATAAAGTGCAAATATTAAGTTACAAAATAGAATCTTTTTTTTATAAAAATATACAGATAGTACATATATTTTATTTTCATTTAAGGTCTGGATGACTACAGAATAGGGATTTCCCTGGTTGTAGAATTATGGGTCTTATAAATTTCTCTCTTTTTTTTTTTCCCCCTGACCGTATTTTTCTACAATGAACTTACATTGTTTAAATAATAAGAGTTATTTTTAATTTAAAAAAAAATGTGCTTTTCATTACAAAACTGGAAATGATTCTTCCAAAAATTAAGACTCTTGTCATTTATTTAAATTTACTTACCAGGAGGCTCTCCCCTGCCACTCCTCTGTTGTTAAAAACCACACATCTAAAAACCAGGAAAGTAATTTTTGTTATTTCTGCACAAGACTCTTGCTCACAATATCATATTAAAATAATCTTACCGGCACTGCTTTAGAGCACTAGAGATTTTTTAACAATCTGTTCTAAATACCATTTCAACAATTTCATCTTAATGCGCTAAAATACAATTCCAGTTCTCTCAAGTCAATGTGTGGGTTTACATTAGAAAACTGCATATTGAAGCGATGTTAATTTTCCCTACTAATAGAGCATAATTTTAAAACTTTTTCCTATGCAAATGTGTAGGCATCCAAAAAGTGTTATTAAAACAATCCCAGCTCCTTTTAGCTACTATATCAACAGAAGAGTAGAACATATGGAATAAAAATAAATAATAGGGGGAACAAATGTTAAAATAAATTCAGCTTGAAATGCTAGTGGTAAATGAAAGTAAGGGGTAAGGGGTATGGTATGTATAATCTTTTTTTCTCTATTATCGTTTTATTTCTTTTTCTGTTGTCTTTTTATTTCTTTTTCTAAATCGATGCAAATGTTCTAAGAAATGATGAATATGCAACTATGTGATAATATTAAGAATTACTGATTGTATATGCAGAATGGAATATCTAAATGTTTTTTGTTAATTTTTTTAATTAATAAAAAAAGTTTATAAAAAAAACAAAACAAACAAAAAAAAAACAATCCCAAATCGAAGGAAAATTGAAATGTTTGTGCTTCAAGTAAAGAAAAAAATATATGCCCTCTACCTTTCCTGTTGTAACATTAAGAAGTATCTATTTATAATCCAAGAAATAGGTCTTATTCCCTCAAAACTCAGCAAACACGGGGGCCAGTATTTTACATCAGCTGAAACATTACCACGGTGCCACTGCAAAGGGTGACCTCCCTCTCTTCAGGAACCTGGCACCTGAGCAGGTAGGATGAGCCACCACTGTGCTGTGTGGTGTTCAGCTGACCTAGGGAAGGAAAGACTACTTGTGTTTCCTATACTCTTGGCTTCTCCTGGGTAAATGAATCATTTAAAGGGTTAGATCAGTGATGGCACATGGTAAGTACCCCCTGAACGTGAGCTCTTAGTAGCAATGTTGGCTCTAGTGATAAGAGTCATTCTGTATTATAAATATTTAACTCTCAGATAACTCATATAACTCTCATAACCTAGGTATGTATTTTTTGGCCATCTTCAGACAAAATCTTGACTTCTATTTGTACGGGTTACCCTTGATCTAGTACTCTGTCTTCAAGTCATTTAAAATTCATTTTGTTTGTGCCTATTTACTATCCAAATCAATCAGAGTCATTTAAAATTCAAATTCTCTTCTTTCTGGGCACTGCTGATCATTGCATGGGTTACAATAACTGACTGAAATACACAACTCTGACTCTCAGGAAGATCAGATTTCAAGGCGCACCACTTCTATTCAATGTGGTATGCAGGATATTTTTTGCAAAGAAATTTTTTCTGCACCTGAAAGGTCATATAGCGAATTTAATTAGGTCCAGCTAAAAGAACAGACATGTTTAAAAAGCTCAGAAATCTGATTTGAGAAAAAGCTACAAATATCACGTTTTTTGACTAGCCTAAGAGAGAGGTAAATACACGTTCAATATATGCAGAGAAATTAGAGTAGGGCCCATTAGTTCTTTTTTTTTTGCTAAAAAGAATGGCAAGACCAATTAGATATAAATTTATAAATTAAAATTTTTAGCTACTTGTGCTTTCTTGTATAAGCTTCTAAGTTACAAAGGAATTGGTGCTAAAGTTAATTGTGACCTTGAACCTTGAAGCTCCTAACCGTTCAGAAAAGACTACTTTTAGAGGGCAAACATTACATAAAGATTAAAATGACATCTTGGGCAAGAAACCATTATGTGACTACTACTGAGAGAAGGAACACAATCAGTGAGGGGAAAGAAAAGGATGATCTGCAAACTAATGAAAAAGCAGCACATACACCTGAGATTTTCTTCCAAACTGCAGACTAGGATGTTTGCACTTTGCTTCAGGCAACTTGGAAAAGTGGATCATAGCTCTGATATCTCTGGCAGAAGGAAGAATTAAACTGACCTTTGCACAATGTTCAATCAGAAGCAGCCATCACTATATATGTTTAGCCTTAGAACTGGGGCAGAACGATAAGGAAGGCAGAGGGAACAAAGCAGCCAGAGAGGAGAGCAGAATGAGGGCTGCCACTCTGTCCCTTTCTCCCATTCGACTTGGTGAGAAGCAACCAGCTTCTTTCATTTAACACTTTTACTGCCCTAATGGGCAAAGCACAGCCATCGGGGAATATTTTACACATACAGCTGAAAGAACTGGTTGTAAAACTAATGGTTATGTTTAAAGCATTCAATGTGCTTCTTGTTAACTTCTGTAACAGCTCCCTCTGAACAATTTTTTATAATTTTCCAAACAATTTTGTGTAGATAAGGAAAAATGTTCTGCAAAATTAATTTTCCCATATATTTATTTAACTGTCATTTTTCTTCCCAAAACGAGGAAAGAGAAGAAATAGAAGAAATATCAAATAATGAATAAATCTGATATTAAGAAATTTCTGTGATAACAGAACAGGTTTGCCAGGGGAGGAGACAGAGAACTACTGTAGCACAGGGTTTTTCAACTTCACTACTATACACATTTTAAACCAAATAATTCTTTGTTGTGGGGGCTGTCCTGCACATTATAGGATGTTAAGCAGCATCCTTGGCCTCGACACGCCATATGCCAATAGTACCACACTAGGTTTGCAATAAAAAATGTTTCAGATAGTGCCTAATGTTCCTAGGGAGGCAAAACTGCTCTTTGGTTGAGAACTAGTTACAATGAGATGGATCGGGTAGTTCTGAAAGCTGCTCAAGCCCATGATCTCCCTGAATACGTGCTGTGGCCTTTCATGCTAAATGAATAGTAGCAAACAGTGAGTTTAGGCACCTAAAAAAAGCAACGAGAAGTCAATGGGAAAGGAGTACCTCTCTAAGCCCAGTTTCCTTATCTGTAAGATAAAGGGATTATCCCAGATAACCTTAAATATTTTCCAGTTCTAAGAACAGATCAGCAAAGGGAACAGTGAGAGAAACATTAAGGGATCAGCTAGTCGTCCAGTATGAAACTGATTTTAGATGATAACAATAACAACAACTAACACTTGTTAGTGCTACTATATGCCACATCATGTTCTAAGTATTTCACATGAATATTGACATTGGAATGGCTCATTCATTCATTCAAAAATGTATTAAACAGAACCTGTAGGAGAGAAATGACAACATAAGGTTTCTGACCTCAAGAGGAATACGATCTAGTTGAATTGAATAGATATGCACCATCTTTTCAGTTCAATGACCACAATAAAAGTGAGATCATAAGGCAGTATATGAGGAAATGTCCAATGAGTGGTATAGATAATAAAGCCATATGAGGTTAGAATGGGAAAATTGATTAGGTAAGGCTCATGGAAAATGCAGATAGAGATTATGCTAAGACATGAGAAATGGTAATGATTTCGGCAGAAAGAAAGTGGACATTTTGAGTTGAAGGGAGCAATTTGAGCAAATATATAAGGTAAGAACATATAAAATATTCTAAAAGATGAGTAAACAGATCATTTTAAATACTTGAAATATGACTATATTGAGGATAATGAGAGAAAATAAGGATAGAAAAGGTTAGGACCAAACAGGCATAGGGTTCAAAATACCAAGTTAAGAAAGGAACACAGGTTTCAGGTCAAGATGGCGGCTTAACAACGTGCGCGTTTTAGTTCGTCCTCCAGAACAACTACTAAATAACCAGAAACAGTACAGAACAGCTCCTGGGGCCACGTCAGTGACCAGACACACAGCATACCCCAGTCTGGACCAGCCGGACCGGCTGCGAGCACCCCCCAGAATCGTGAGTTCCCAAAGCTGCGGCAGCCAGCGCCCCTCCCCCACAGGCCGCTTCCCAGAGGGGAAAGGAAAGGACTTTACCAGCAGCAGGGACTGGGCACAATC
>PVIY010020181.1:11348-44475 GCA_004026745.1 Myrmecophaga tridactyla | reverse complement strand
GCTTCCTTCCAGCAAACAGGACACAGCGGGGCAGACGTTCCTGAGTCTGGCACAGAGGCCTCCAGCTCGCTCGGGCTCTCTCTGGAAGTGTCCGCTCCGGAGAAAGCCAGCTGCCCGGTCAGGGAGCCGGCACGAGTACTGGCACCCTCCTTCTGGCGGCCAGCACAGAGCTGAGTTCTCTTGCAAGAGCTGTGGCGTGGCCTATCTCGAAAGTGGGTCCTCCACCCACCAGACCCCCAGGGAGGACACCTGGCTGCAACTTCAGGAAAGACCTTGGGTCAGAGCCCTGCAGCTAAGCTACCCCAGAGTTCCTGGCCCATGGAAACAGATACATGTTTCTTGTGGGAAGTGCGAAGCTGGGGGTCATTTGTTACACAGCAGTAGATGACTAATGGAGAAGGGGGAAAGTATGCCTTTTCCATCCCATCCCCCTGATTCCACAGGAAAACATGGAGAGTATGAGGAACAAGGCATGTTAGGTTGTTTAATCAGATCAAAATTTCTGATATTTTAATTATCTGAAAAGCTACCAGGATCAGATGTTTCTTTCCCTTTGGGTACATCCATTTTACACATCAATCCATGAACTTTCTTGATCTTATATTCTTTTAGAAATTCCAGAATTTTACGGCGAGAACTAGAATATCACCTGAGGTTGGTTGATATAGATGAGCTTTTTGAGTGCTTTCTCCATTTCCACTGCCCACTCTCACCCTAGCTTCCCCCCAGCCTCGCCAAGACTGTAGGTGCAGATGCTTTCACCAGAAGATAAAACCAATCAGACGGAGTTTTTTGTTTGTTTGGTTTTTGCTGTGAATAATTCCTTTACTTAGTATTTCTCAAACTTGATGTTGGAACACACTTCAGAGAATCATTCCAGGGGGGCATGATGACTGATGATTTTCAAACAACTAATCAATAATTATGTTTATCCTAAACATCTGGGTGATACTAATTTTTTTCTTTTCTGCAATTCGAATGTATGGTGCTATTTTAAAGCACTGAAATACCAGTATTTTTGTCTGTGTACTGCAATTACATAACTCCTTTAAAAAATTAGAAGCTGATATATTTACATCTTAAAATCAAGGTAATAATCTCAACTGTTAAATTATATATATGTGAAAAGATAATGTGCCATCTTCAGAACTGCACACACAAAAATCCGCTTCTCTCAAAATAGCGCCATTGTTAGCTTTTGTTAAAAATACCACATAGTATGTCATTTTAATTTTTTATGAATATTTCTATTTCCTTTATTTCAGAATAGTCTTTAGTTGGATATTTTAAAATTTAACTTCATTTTTGTTTATGTTATCTGCTAATAATATTAGAATGATAATATTGAACTTATCAATACCAGTAGATTCAATGATAAATCTTAATTTATCAATAAATAATATACTGAATTTTTATATATGTAATACTTTTAGAAATAAATCCCAATATTCAATCAAATTTTGTGAAATATATCAAAATGCCTGCGTGGTAACTTTTCTCTATTGTAGCAAGAAGCTGACAAGTTAGTCTCCTGAGAGAGTGCTTGCTGCCCAGATACTTTGTCTGCAATTCAGACAGGCTTTCACCAGGGACCTCAGAGCCACACAGCTCTTTTCCCCACAGAATTGTGGCTAGAATGAGGATGAATTGCTTTTCTATCCAGATAAGCTTTCTCGGTAAGAACACATCTCAAGAATTTGAAGTTACTGGTGATGCTGCTGAATTTGAAAGAACCACATTTTCGCTGTGTGCACTCTTAGCCATGGCTCCAGTTGACTTGTCCTTTCCAAATGAGAAATCCGCTTCTGCATTAGCTTCTGTCCGGTCACATCCGGCTTTCGAGAATACAGTTTAAAGCATCTAAAATGACAGCATGCAGTTCTTAAATAGTGGTGGGAGCGGGTTTCCATATGGTAGGCTGGAGCCCGGGGCGCGTTGCCCCCTCCCGCCCCCTCCCGTCCCACGCCCTGCACCCCAGGGCTCTCTCCCTGCTGCCTGGTGCTGCGCCCACCCGAAGAAGCTCGGACCCCTCTGCGGACACTCACCTGTAAGAAGTTGGAAATGAAAGTTTTGCCCTGTGCCTGCTGCAACAGCCAAGTGGAGTACCGCAGGCATTTTACTTGTTTCTAAGTAACCAGCGGAGTGCAAACTTCCAGTGCAAAACACCAACAGTTAAAGCAAAGGCGATTCTCTGCCTTAACATGCATTTTTATTTTCTGTTAAGCTTCTCCCGGCCTCAGGAGACAAGAGAATGAGTAAAGCCCTGGAGAGCAGCGTGGGCTCCAGGGCAGGCCACGGCCGACACCCCCAGGCCAGGCTGCTGGCTGCGCACCCCGGGAAAGCCACGTATTCCTCCCAGGGCCTGACCTTCCCCAGCTGATGAGTGGACGCGAGCAGCTTCCTTCCAGAGGGATGATCTGGTGGTTATAAATGAGGCCGTGTGTGGAACAGCCTGCGACGCCATAGACATTTAACTGCTGGTTCTCTTCATTGTCTGCGGCCTCAGTTTCCCCCTTTTGAAATAACAGTTTTCAAGTAGATTTTACGTAAAGCCCTTCCTGGCTGTAAAATGCTCTTTAGGCCTTGGGGGATGGGGCAGGCTGGTCCTCCCGGCTTCCTTCCTCTGGCTTAGAGCCAACTGCAGATGAAGGCCCATAGAAGAGGGGCCGGATGCCATTCCCCAGAGCTCTAGGCACCCTGGGCTAATGGGGTTCCCCAAACCTCACAGGCCTCCCTGGACTGACGGGGCTCCCCAAAGCTCCAGGCTTCCTGGACTGATGGGGTTCCCCAAAGCTCCAGGCCCCCCTGCTGGACTGATGGGGTTCCCCAAAGCTCCAGGTCTCCCTGGGCTCACCCTGGTGCCCCCAGATCTCACCACAGGGAATTGGGGAAACTCCCTGGACCTTATAAACGCCCTTTCATTCTCTCCTGAGCGTTTCCGAGACACCTGCTTGCCCAGGGCGGGGTGGTGCTGTGGCCTGTGGGGGCGGGGGAGAGGGCGCCTGTGCGGCCCCGCGCAGTTGCGGGAAAGTCTTGAACACGACACAGCTTCCCTGGACCTCTTACGCCCACGTCCTCCTAAGGCGTCCACAGCGTAGTCTCCGCTCTCTAGCACCCAATGACCTTGTTTTTTTGCCCTTTTTCATTCTTTTCTCTCAGATAGCAGCTGGCTTTCGAGAGCTCCTCCTGATTCCACCTCCAGGGCTAAACGCAATGGGTCTGAAAAGGAGCGCCATCTCCCCCTAGCGGACATTTTCAGAAGCGTTTGTCCGCAGTGACTGAAGTCCGCGCGGGCTTTAGGCAGGGAAGCCGCGAGGCTGAATTCCCACAATGGGTGAGGCACGCCTTGCACACACCACACAGGTGAAACTCCTATTTCTAATTGCACGGGCATTGAGCTAAGCCTGTTTTGCTTTCGACACCAGTCTTAATGCACCATTTACATGCACTGAATTTATCAGAAATGCACAGCCATGCAAGGTGAAAGCAGATTCCACTTTGCTTTGCTTGGACCTCTTTCACTAATTGGCATCACGCGATTCTCCATCCAACACGCCGCAGCGGCCTGCGTCTCCAACTGTCGCATCTGGGTTCAGCGAGCACAGCTTCAGCGAGCGTGAGCCTGCTCCACTGAACTCTCTAGGGCTACTGTGCCAAATTAATTCTGTTCTACCTCTCCTTCACATAAAAATTAAGGCATGATATTGCTTTCGTAAACAGTTACGTTATGCGTTTGTTTTACAATCTTAAAGGAGCTTTAGAAAGTAGTTGTTATAATGGGGCATTGGTCTGACAGGGCCGAGCTGTGTTAATAGTGCAGGAGGGCGCTCCTTTCTTGGAGGCATCGGCACTTTCATCGGGTCTCTTAAGGGCTTGCGGGCTTAGAGGTCTTAATCTATTTCTGAGTGGGGCTCCTGAGAAGGCATGGCAGGGGTAGGTGGAGAGTCTTCCAGCACCCCCCACGATGCCGCACCCACTCCGGGCGCTGCCGTGTCCTTGGTAAACTGGGTCCAGACGTGCTAAATCTGCAATAATGATCATTTTTGAGCCAAGCCAGGGATTAAATCAGTGATTATTTAGGCTAGAAAGTAATTAAGCCAGCCTGGGGCTCAGATATGGGAGGGGGTGGGGTGGGATAGGTCTCTAAGCTCAGGCTGAAAGGCGGCCATAGAGTCCCCTGCTGGCCCTGCCGAGTGCTCCATGCCGCAAAGACCAGCGGTTTCTTTCCTTCCTTCCCATCACACAGATGCCCTTCTCTTTTCTAGAAAGCTGCGACCACACACAGCCCCAGGAGCCGAACCCGGGATCCAAAGAGGCCGTGCAGACCTCGGGGCTTTACCTGGGGGCCCTCTAAGCTGCCGCTGTAGCTGCCCCCCCTCAGGTCCTGGGGGTGCTGGAAGTTGAGGAGGGAGACTCCTGCCTCACGTCTGGCAGCTCACGTCAGGGGCAGGGACAGCTCCCGGGAGGTCCAGACACAAAGCTGTTTCCATCCCAATGAGCCTGGATAATGCATTCAGCAGTGACTTTCACTGCCTTAGTCAAGCAATTGCTTACATTCTCTCCTTTTCTTTTTCGGTTATATTGAGGGGAGGAATACAAACCCAAATTTTCAAATACATAACTTGCTGCTTCTAAGTCTCACACTGGAGAGTTAAAAGCTCTGAACATGTCTGTATGGGATCTAAAGGCTCATCCCGACCATTTCTGAAGCTTCCAAGATCAAAGAAAGACATCCCAGTCATCGCAGCATTTTATTTTCTAAAGCTGCTTTGAAGACACACTATACTTACTCATTATTGTTCATTTAAGGCCAGCCAGAGTATCCTGTTCTCTGCTTCAGGTTTGTCTGCTGCGTTTTATCTACCCCTACCGCCTATTCTACCCCAGTGATTTTTAGATTATGTTTTACTAAATTGCTTCCCAGTCGAGTGAGACCAGCCCTAGATTTCCTGATTATTTATGCAAGGTCGCGGCTAGGCTGATGGAAGAGACAGGATTTTCAGATCCATTTTGTTGGCCGTCTTAGGCATCCTTTGTCGCCTCGAGGCAGGAAGGAGCTGTCTTGGTTTGCTGACCCTCCCACCCCCTGGTAGGAGTTAAGACGTGAGCCACAGCACACCTTCCCAGGGTCCCTGCCATGGCCTCCTTGTCCCGGGACCTGGCCTTCAGCCCTGCTTGGCTGCAGGAGAAGGTGTAACAACAGCCGGACTTTGTAAGGAACCATCCTCAAGGCCCCATGTTCTCTCCATTCCCTCCATGATCCTGGGAAGTAGGCGTTAGAGGAAACGAGTTTCAGAAAACTGGACTCGGAGGGAAAGGCATGGGCCATACTGAGACCTGCTGATCCACCTGTGAGTCCTTACGCTATTCCGGGCCACTGGACCCTGTGGCCAAGGCAGCTTCGGGGTCTTCAGAGCCCACCTCCTTTCCAGCCCTGGCACGAAGCGAGACCATTTCCCAGGTGCCCACCTGAAACCAGTTCCGGACAAGCTGACCCCGAAAACCTTTCAAGGGAGAGCCCTCCTCTCTTGGCCGGAGGCCACTGTATGGGGAGCTCCAGGCTGAGGGGACGGGAGGGTGGAGACAGGGAGGGCTGTAGATGACACGGAGGGGGCGCTTGGCACCAGGCACCTGGCATCAGCCTTGCTGTAAGCAAAAATCACTTCTCTTGTCTGAAGATGCCAAGGATTAGGGACCTGTTACAGTAGCTCGCGTGACCAAAACGAACATGGTCTGTTTTCAACCTGCAGACATTACCTTTCTCCTCTATAAATTGGGGACATCACACATGCCTGGTCACATCCAAGCAAAGCTGGAATGACACGGGGTTTTCAGGTGCTCTCTGAGCCACGCCTGGCCCAGGAGGTGCCTGGTGAACATCTGTTTCCCTCACATTTAATAAGCCTACCGATTCCCCAACTGTTTCACCTGCCTCTCTCTGAATCTTCTCAGCACCTAGTTCATTTGTCTGAGATTAATCATCATAGTTGCCCCTGATATTTCCATGAGGGAAGCACCTTGGTTGAGCGTTGGACTGTGTCCTGTTTTCCGCAACTGTGGCACTTGTGTGACAGCGTGCCCCAGTTCACTCTGATGCTCGTGTGACAGCGTGCTCCAGTTCACCTTGACGCTCGTGTGACAGCGTGCCCCAGTTCATCACGACGTTCGTGTGACAGCTCGTGTGACAGCATGCCCCAGTTCACTGTGACGCTCGTGTGACAGCTCGTGTGACAGTGTGCCCCAGTTCACCACGATGCTAGTGTGAAAGCTCATGTGACAGTGTGCCCCAGTTCATCACGACGTTCGTGTGACAACGTGCCCTAGTTCATCACGATGTTCGTGTGACAGCTCGTGTGACAACGTGCCCCAGTTCACCACGATGCTCGTGTGACAGCTCGTGTGACAACGTGCCCCAGTTCACCACGATGCTCGTGTGACATCTCGTGTGACAACGTGCCCCAGTTCACCACGACACTCATGTGACAATATACTCCAGTTCATTCTGATGTTTGTGTGACAGCGTGCCCCAGTTCACCACGACGCTTGTGTGACAACGAGCACACCCACCACGAAAAGCCAAGTGGCCAGGCCTTCTCTCTGGTTGGGGCATTTACCAGCCACAGCTCAGACAAGCTATGTAATCACCCACCCTCACCTTTCTCACCAGTAAAATGGGCACACTAATAGTGCCAATTAGCACACACCCTTATGCAGTGCTGTGAAGAGCGAGTCTAATTCTTGCTATGCGCTGGCCTCAGAGTAAGCCCTCCCACCACGCTGCGGTAGAGCTACGCTGTGGTAGAGCCACGCAGGCCAGCACTTCACAGGCTGTCCTGCCCTCGCTATGAGCCGAGGGACTGTGCTAAGGCTGCGAGGTGGCCAAGACAAATAAGACACAGTCCTGCCCACTTTGGTTACGATAATGACATAAAGGACATTCCTGGAGAGCTGAGAGCTGAAAGGAGAAGCAGCCCCTTCCAGCCCGGGGGAATCAGAGAGGACTGCATGGAAGAAGGGGGCATTTGAACCAGGTTTCAAGAGAGATGGTAGGCACTCCAGGCATAGCTGCCACATAGAGGAAGGCTTGGCGATTTCACTGGAAGGCGGGGGTGCTCAACGTGTGGTCCCATCCCCTGGGGATCGTCAGACCTGAGCAGGTGGAATGAAGACGTGCAGCCGGTGAGGCTCTTAGGGGTCCTCAGGGGACGCGAAGCGTGCGTTGGGGAGGAGGGGCTGTCACAGCACAGCACTTGAGAGGGAAGTCGTGATGCTGGACTGGAGCCAGGTCCTTAACTTAGAAACCCAGTGAAGGACCTAATACTTTATACAAAGGGCAACAGCGAGTCTTATAGGCCGGAGGCCAGAAAGGCAGAGTGGATGCCCCGGGAAGATCAGGCGCTCCCCAGGCTGCAGGGGAAGGGGGCGGCGGGTGGGAGGGAAGCAGAGGCGCCAGGATGGAAGGGGAGCTGCCGCCGGGACAGGGTTACCCGCAGCGAGGGCGCCGAGAGCGGTGTCTGCACCCGGGACCAGTGAGTGAAGGTAGCTTCCCCGCTCAGTGTGCGCACACGGGCTAAGGCCAGCTCATGGGACAGGCTGACCCGTGGGGCAGCTGAAGAACAGGAAGCGGGGAACCCAATCCCAAGGCCCAGCCTGAGCTCGGGCTCAGCCTCCCCGGGACGGAGACCAAAACCCAAGGTCCCGCCTGGACTTGGGAGCCCTTCCAGCCTTCCCTCCTTGTTCCTGATTCTGGGGCTGGGATGCCCACTGTGCAGCCATCACTCTTTGGGAGCCATGCATAATAAGGATCATTTCTTTTCTAACCAGACCTTTTGAAAGATAAAAACTTAGGCTATATAACCCATCTCCAATTTGATGATGTAGTTAAGCTGATAGAAAAATTATGTTCCATTGCCGTCCTATTCTCCTGGCTAAAGGTTCTATTTTAGAATAAAGACAATATTGTCCACTCTTGATTATAGGGGGTAATTATTTCTTTGGAAAGTGCATCCTGTGCTTTCGCTTCTATTTCTCTTCTGCCATCCACGCTCTGCTGCCCACCTCGGGGGTGTCCTCTCTCGTTCACACGTTAACCGAGGTCTGGATGGAGAAGCTAATCCCTGCTGCTCTTGAATGTTCGCCTTGGGCAGGACGCTCTTAGATGATCTGCGGCAATCCAGAGAAATTCCACTCCAGGGGTCACCGCAAACTAGACTTCTGACCTTCAGCATGTCCTCTAACCTTGCTGGCTTCCACATACGTGGAAAAAAAAAAACACTTTCATGTAGAGTTGCTGGGATTTGCACTTAATAAAATGTCAGCCATCCTTCCCAGGCTGATATTATCATTGACTAAGGATCGCTCTCACAAAGCTGCTGGGCCGGAATCCCTTCCTGGCGGCCAGCCTCTCAGAGAGGAGAGAACATGAGTCCAGTACCTCCAATGACAACACACTCATGGCCACTGAGTCCCAGAATATGATCAAGAAAACGACCTGTTCCTGGTGACCCAATAAACACAGGAACCAAAAGGAAGTGTTCGGTGGCCCCTTGCATCCGAGCTGGCATTTTGGCCTGTGGGTTTGCGTGGCTGTTCAGGAAGCTACATCTTGTCCTGGAATTTGGGATCTCTTCCTCAAGCTTCCGCATCCCATCTGCGGACCTGTCATCTTCCAGCGTCCTCAAAGCCCTCAGGCAGCCCAAGAAACACCACCCCCCCCACCCCGCCACCTTGGGAGACAGCTTGTCCCACCACTCACATTTGGCCCTGGTGGGTTTTAATTGTTTTAATAAGGGTTGGTCCTCGCCACACCCTTTCCTTCCGCACATTACTCTTGAGGTGCAAGCTGGTCTGCCAGGGTGGCCCTGGTGGTGAGCATGCTCCCCTGGGGCGGTCAGTGGGGGCGGCGCTGCGTTAGCCCCCTGGGGCTGGCCTGCTTCCGGGCTGGCTCACCCACTGCTGGAGAGACTTGCTGACGTACGTGAAAAAATCGTGGTGGGGTTTCATTGCCAGCGTGTACACTTTCCACACGGCCTGAGCCAGCCGACCTGCCACCAGCTGGCCTGCCCTGCCTCGCGCCCCAGCACACCCAAGATGGGCTCCGTGTGGAAACAGACCCGCGGTCCCCTGAGCTGTCCTCTGCTCCTGCCCACGTCCGCTCAGTCGGACACCGTGTTGGGCTCCTTTTGGACCCGAGGCTTTTAAGAGCCAACTGAATGTGCCTTCTCTTTGCTCTGGATGCAGCTGACTTCTCTGAGATTAAGGAAAAGAGCAGCAATCAACATGCACCCTAAATAGGTTAAGATTGCAAGGACTTAGGAATAGTGTCAGTTTTAGGAAATGTAGGAACTTGTGTCTGGAGTAGCAACACTTGAAAAAAGAGAAGCCTTTTATTATGCTACTATAAAAATCATATCCTGCCCAGGATGTCAAGGGGACGCCCCAGGTTTCATCGGCCTGCAGGTCACCAGGGGATGTGAGACTCTGACAGTGTTCACCATGATGAATGAGGGCCGCGCTTTATCTCCAGGCCAGGGAAGTGGCCACATGCAAACATGCTCAGGGGAGAGGGAGGTGTGGTAGGTGGGCTAAGGCCATTTTTCAACCTGTGGTCCAAGGACCACCTGATGTAAAGTCACCTGGGAGCCGAGTGAAAATGCTCTCAGGACGAGGCGTCTGCAAGTCTAAGGACCCCAGGAACACGCAGGGTGTTTCTACCACCTAGATACCAAGGGAATGGGTGTTAATTCTAAAACAAGGGGGAATTAGACTGAAAGTAGTACAATTAAAGTGTTTTAATATTGAAGGCATTTTTATTTTAGACAAATGTGTAAGACGAGACTTCCACAGTGGAGGGTTCTGACAAGAGCAATAATGCCAGAGGGAGAGAACCTTTGCCAGAGGGAGAGAAGCTTCGCCAGCTCAGCAAAAGCAGCTGAAGGGTATGCTGAGGCTGCTGTCAGAGACAACACAGGCCACAAAGGGGAGAAAAACCGCCCAAAGAGGAGAATAACTCTATCCCGGTGCTAAGAAACAGGGAGCTGGAGTTCCTGAAAGAACTTGACTGGCCTCAAGGAAAGAGGTAAGCCGCAGTGAGGCATTTTCATCAGCCAGCTATTTTCTAGCTCTGTCTCTTGAGGTGAGATGCTGAAGGTTTTATGACTTATCCTTGATCCTCTTTCAGGCCGGTGTGTACTCTGCAAGAAAAAGCTGCATTTAGGGAACTTCCAGGGAAGAGGGTGGGGTTGGGAGCTGCAAGGCTTAGTCCTCCTCCAAAACCAACTCCCAGACATGGAGAAAGTGTCTGGAACAATGGTTCTAGGGCTCCAAGGTCCAGGGGAGCATCCAGGGTAGACCTGGATGGGAGACGGGGCTGTGGCCACCCCCACTTCCCACCCTGGAGGCGGGTAGCCTCACCACAGTCAGATGAAGCAGGGAGGCTGTACTGACGTTCCCTCTGACCGCTGCAGATGGAGGTGGAAGGTTTCCTCCTGAGAGTGGAGGGGTGGACAAAGGCAGGGGCCAAGCGTGGCTTCTGATCAGCGAGTTTGGAAAGCTGGGTCCCAGCTCTGAGCAGCAGTTTTCTCCTGCCCAAAAAGGTTTCCCCACAGTCATTGTTTCAACAGAGTCCCACCCCCCAACCAGAGGTGGAGCCTGTGAAGGCTGAAAAATCACATTCCCTCCTTAGGCCTGTAGGGAATGAGTGCTATCTGGTGGACAGGCCAGGAAAGTGCAGCTTCAGGGAACTGGATTAAAAAAAGGGCTTTTTGGCCTTTTACCTGACCCCATCCCCAGGGCCCTTTGTAACTTCTCTGCACCCCCTCCAAGGTCCCTTGGCCCTGTCTTGATCAGTTAAATATGGACAATTCTAAAGATCTAGAAGAAGTTGAACTAAGTG
Organism: Myrmecophaga tridactyla; assembly: GCA_004026745.1. NCBI lineage: Eukaryota > Metazoa > Chordata > Mammalia > Pilosa > Myrmecophagidae > Myrmecophaga > Myrmecophaga tridactyla. The sequence goes on along the minus strand of PVIY010020181.1, from coordinate 33,581 downwards.
TTACAAAGAGTTTTAACTCAAAGCCAGTCAACAGTAAAACTCAAGACAAGAGAGAGAAACTGATCATCAGTGTAAACTCATCAAATAATCAGATGCCTAGACATTGGCAAAAAATTACAAGCCATAACAAAACAGGAAGATTTGTTCCAGTCAAAGGAACAATTAAAAAGTCAGATGAGATGCAAAATTTGGACTACTAATTGGAGATGTTCACGTAAATCTCCTAAGTTAATTAAAGGAGATGAAGGAAACACAGCTAAGGACATAAGGGTGTTAAGAAGACACTGGGTGTGCATAAAGAAGAATATCTTATGGGAATGAAAGGCACAGTAGAAGAGTTTAAAAATATGCTAGAGGCATACAATATCAAACATGAACAGGCAGATGAAAGGACCAGCAAATTAGAAGACAAGACATCCAGAATTAATACAATAAAGAGTAGAAAAATGTAAGTAAAGTCTCAGGGAATTGAATGATAGCACGAAGTGCACAAATATGTACATCCTGGAAGTCCTAGAAGGAGAAGAGAAGCAAAAAGGAGCAGAAAGAATATTTGAGGAAATAATGACTGAAAACTTCCCATCTTTTATGGAAGACATAAATATGCATGTCCAAAAATGCACCACATACGCAAACAGAATAAATCTTAATAGACCTACTACAAGACACATCCTAATCAGGATGTCAGATGCAAATGATAGAGAATTCTGAAAGCAGCAAGAGAAGAGGTGCTCTCAAGATATCCTCAATAAGACTAAGTCCCAATTTCTCATCAGAAACCATGGAGATGAGAGGCAGTGGTAAGACTTATTGAAGGTACTGAAAGAGAAAAAGTGCCAGCCAAAAAAATTTTTTTCTGGCAAAACTGTCATTTAAAATTGAGGAAGAGTTTAAAGTATTCACAGAGAAGCAAAAACTAAGAGAAATTGTAAAATACCTGTCCTAAAGAATTACTAAAAGGAGCTCTGCAGGCTGAAAGGAAATGACAGGAGAGGTTTAGAGGAGAGCATAGAAATGAAGATTATCAGGAATAGTAACTAAAAGGATAAAAAGAGAGAGAAAAATAAGATATGACAAATAAAAGCCAAGGGATAAAATGATTGAAGGAAATGGTGTCTTTACAGTAATAAAATTGAATGCCAATCGATTAAAATCCCCAATCAAAAGACACAGATTGGCATATTGAGTAAAAAAAATATGATCCATCTATATGCTATCTACAGGAGACTCGCCTTATACTCAAGGAGAAAAATAAGTTGAAAGTGAAAGGTTGAAAAAAGCAATTTCATGCAAACACTACCGAAAAAGAACTGGGCAGCTACACGTATATTAGACAAAATAGGCTTTAAATGCAAAGCTGTTAAAAGAGACAAATAGGGACACTATATATTAATAAAAAGGAACAATCCACCTACAAAATATAACAATCATAAATATTTATGCAGCTGGCAATGGTGCCCCAAAATACACGAGGCAAACACAGGGACAAATAGTTCCTTTAAAATAAGGAGACTTCAGTACATCACTCTCATCAATAAATAGAACATCTAGACAGAGGATCAAGAAGGAAACAGAGAACTTCAATAATATGATAAATGAACTAGGCCTAACAGACAAATACAGAACGTTGCACCCTGAAACAGCAGGACACATTCTTCTCAAGGGCCTATGGATCATTCTCCAGGATAGATCAAATGTTTGGTCACAAAATAGGTCTCAGTAAATTTTAAAAGATTGAAATTATACAAAGCACTTCCTCTAATCATAATGGAATCAAACTGGAAATCAATAACAGGTGGAAAACTAGAAAATTCACAAATATATGGAGATTAAAAAACACTCTTAATCAATGGGTCAAAGAAGAAATTGCAAGAGGAATCAGTAAATATCTTGAGATGAATGAAAATAAGTAAACATCATATCAAAACTTATGGGATGCAGTGAATGCAGAGCTGAGAAGAAAGTTTATAGCACTAAATGCTTATATTAAAAAGGAAGAAAGACCTAACTATGTACCTGGAAGAACTAAAAAAAACAACAAACTAATTTGAAAGGAGGCAGATGGCAAGCTATAACAAAGATTAAAGGAGAAATAAATGAAATTGAGAATAAAACATGAGAGAATCAACAAAACTAAAAGTTGATTCTTTGAGATCAACAAAATTGACAAACACTTAGTGAGACTGACAAAGAAAAAAAGAGAGCAGATGCAAATAAATAATATCAGAAATGAGAAGGGGACCTCACTACTGACCCCACAGAAATAAAAAAGGACCATAGGAGGATACCACAAACTGGTATGCTGACCAGTTTGACAACTTAGATAAAATGGACAATTTCATAGAAACATATGAACAACTCACTCTAGAAGAAATAGAAAATCTCAACACACCAATAAGTAAAGAGAATGAATCAATTATCAAAAACCTCCCAACAAATAAAAACCCAGGGCCAGATGGTTTCACAGGTGAATTCTACTAATTATCCCAAGAATTCATACCAATTCTGCTCAAACTTTTCCAAAAAACTGAAGAGGAGGTAAGACTACCTAACTCATTCTATGAAGACAACATTGTCCTAATACCAAAGCCAGATAAAGATCCTACAAGAAAAGAAAATTACAGACCAATTTCTCTTATGATTATAGATGCAAAAAACCTCCATAAAATACTTGCAAAACAAATCCAACAACACATCAAAAGAATTACACACTATGACTAATTGAGTTTAATCCCAGGCATGCAAGAGTGGTTCAACACAAGAAAATCAATTAACGTAACAAATCACATTAACAAATTGAAGGGGAAAAAACCACATGATAAAATCAACTGACACAAAACAGCATTTGACAAAATCCAGCATTCTTTCTTGATAAAAACAGTTCAAAAGATAGGAATAGAAGGAAGCTTCGTTTGACATCATCAAGGGCACATATGAAAAAACCCATAACTAACATCGTACTATTGGTGAAGGACAGAAAGTCTTCCTCTAAGATCGGGAACAAGATAAGGATGCCTATTTCACCACTGGTATTCAACATTGTGCCGGAAGTTCTAACCAGAGCAGTTAGGTAAGAAAAAGAAATAAAAGACATGGTGATAGGTTCTGGTGTCAACTTGGCCAAGTGAGTACCCCAAATTGTCTGGTCAGAAAAGCACTGGCCTGACTGTTGCTGCAAGGATATTTCATGTCTGGTTGATAAACCGGAAGGCTGGTGCATTAAATCTTTAGTCAGTTGATTGCATCTGTGATCAACTAAGGCACAGCTCCCACAATGAGACAATCCAATCAGTTGAGGGCTTTGGGGGAGAAGAGAGACTATTTCACTGCTTCTCCAGCCAGTCTGAGCCTCATTGGAGCTGCCAGGTTCCCATTCTGTCCTATATAGTTTGGACTTGTCTGCTCTCAGGGTTGTGTGACACACCTTTATAAATCCCATATTTGCAGCTCTCTCCTGTTGGTTTTGTTTCTCCAGAGAACCCTAACTAACACAGGCATCCAATTGGAAAGGAAGAAATAAAACTTTCACTTTTTTAAGATGACATGATCCTATATGTAGAAAGTCCTGAAAATCTACAAGAAAGCTGTTAGAGCTAATAAACACATTCAGCAAAGTGGCAGGATACAAGATCAACACACAGAAATCAGTAGTGATTCTATATAAGGTGCAATCTGAGGAGGAAATCATGGAAAATATTCCATTAACAATAGTAACCAAAAGAATCAAATATGTAGGAATAAATTTAATGGAGTGTGTCCTGGTCAGGTTCATGTATCAACCTGGCCAGGTGGTGGTACCTGTTTGTCTGGTTGGGCAAGTGCTGGTCTGTCTGTTGCTATGAGGACATTTCATAGATTTAAATCATTATCTCGCCAGCTGCATCCACAGCTAATTCCATTTGTAATCAGCCAAGGGGAGTGTCTTCTGCAATGAGTGATACTTAATCTAATCACAGGAGGCCTTTTAAGGAGGATTCAGAAGAGACAGGCTCTCTTCCTGCTTTTGCTGGCGAGCCTCTCCTGTGGAGTTTGTCCAGACCCTCCATTGGAATCGTTAGCTTCACAGCCTGCCCTGCAGATTTTGGACTCTACGTTTCCACAGTTACATGAGACACTTTTATAAATTTTATGTTTACGAATAGTTCCTGTTGATTCTGTTTCTCTAGAGAACCCTAATTAATACAGAGTGTAAAGGACCTTACACAGAAAACTACAAAACATTGCTTAAAGAAGTCAAAGAATGGAAATCCATTCCATGTTCATGAATTAAAATACTATCATTTTGATATCAATTCTACCAAAATTGATTTACAGAGTCAATGCAATCCCAATCAAAATGACAACCTACTTTGCAGAATTGGAAAAGCCGATTATCATATTTCAGGACAAGTAAGGGAACCTGAATAGCCAAAAACCTCTTATAAAAGAAGAACAAGTTTGGAGGACTCACAGTTCCTGATTTTAAAGAACATTACAAAGCTACAGTGGTCAAAACAGCAATGCACTGGCATAAAGATAGATACATTAACCAAAGAATTGAATTGAGAGTTCAGAAATCGACTCTCACATCTACGGCCAATTGATACTTGACAAGTCTGCCAAGTCTACCCAACTGGGACAGAATAGTCTTTTGAATAAATGGTGCTGGGAGAATTGGCTTTCCATATACAAAAGAATGAAAGAGGAACCCCTACCTCACCCCTTATACAAAACTTAACTCGAAATGGATCAGAGACCTAAATACAAGAACCAGGACCATAAAACTCCTGGAAGAAAATACAGGGACACATCTACAAGATCTGTAGTAGACTTTACACCCAAAGCACAAGCAATGAAAGGAAAAATAGATAAATGTAATCTCCTCAAAATTAAAAACTTCTGCCCTTCAAAGTACTTTGTCAAGAAAGTGAAAAGACAGTCTAGGCAATGGGAGAAAATATTTGGAAACCACATATCCAATCAGCATTTAATATCCAGAATATATAAATAAATCCTACAACCCCACAATAAAAATACAAGCAACCCAAAGATAAAATGGGCAAAAGAATTGAACATTTTTCCAAAGAGGAAATGCAAATGGCTAAAAGCACATGAAAAGATGGTCTACATCACTATTAGGGAAATGCTAATCAAAACATTTCACATCTACTAAAATGGCTACTGTCACTAAAACAGAAAACTACAAGTGTTGGAGAGGGTGTGGAGAAAGAGGAACACTCATTCATTGCCGATGGGAGTGTAAAATGGTACGGCCTCTGTGCAAGACAATTTGGCAGTTCCTCAGGAAGTTAAGTATGGAATTTCCATATGATCTGGCAATCCTGCTACCAAATATATACCCAGAAGAGCTGAGAGCAGGGACATTTTCACACTGCTGTGCTCAGCGGCATTATTTACAATTGTCAAAAGATGGAAGTAACCCAAGTGTCCATCAACCTATGAATAAATAAGAAAAATCTGTGACGTACATACAAAAGGATATCACTCAGCTGTAAGAAGGAATGAAGCCCTGACACCTGTGACAGCACGGATGAGCCCAGAGGCCATCATGTTGAGTAAAGTAAGCCGGACACAAAAGGACAGATATTGTATGATCTCACTAGTATGAACGAAGCATAATAAGGAAAGTTAAAGTTAGAATGTGTAAATAGATTACTAGGAGATAGAATGAGGCTAGGGAATGGGGAGCTGAGGCTTAATTTATGCAGAATTTCTATTTAGGTTGACTGCAAATGTTAGGAAACGGGTAGAGGTGATGGTAGCACGTTACTATGCGTGTAACTAACGGTGAGGAATTACACGTGTGAGTGTGGATGCAGGTGGTAGTTTCAGGTTGTGTGTGTCACTAGAAGGAAAGCCAGAGGATAAACCATGGGACTGTACAGCACAGCGAACTCTGCAATGGATGCTGTCTGTGGCTAATAGTACAAGTATGAGAATGTTTTCATCAACTAGAACAAATGTATGTCACAAGCACAAAGTGTCGCTAATAAGGTGGTATATGAAAAAAATACACCTAATGCAAACTATGTACTATAGTTAGCAGGAATGTTTTAGTATTCTTTAAATATAAATAAATCTGTAGAGACAGAATAAGATTAGTGGTTATGCAGGACAGGGACAGGATAGAAGGACTGAGAGGGGACTGCTAAGGGGTGTGGGGTTTTTCTTTCTGGACTAATGAAAATGTCCTAAAATTGATTGTGGTGATGAATTCACAACTCTGTGATTATCCTACAAGCCATTGGTTGTATACCTTGGGTGAATTGTATAGTATGTGAATATATCTCAATAAAACTACTTTAAATAAATAAATGAATAAAGCAGAAACAGAATTCACAATTAGTAATGGAGCAAACATGAGAAACAATATGATTATTTTGTACCTACCTGTTTACTTGGATTTTTAAAAACTCGACCCTGTTATCTTACCATTTAGTATTTCCTCTTCAAGGGGAAAGATGATTTTTGGTCACTGGGGACAACATCATGACTTGTCATTCTTCTGAAGCTCTAGGAAGCAGTGTCCCCCTTCCATTTTCTGGCTCCCTTGTTTGGGACGAGACTCGGTCCTCGGGAGTTGGGCTAGGACACAGTCACTGTGGCATGACCCATCCTTCTGTAGTTGACCAGACATCACCAACCTAGTCTTGGACTCCAGAGTAGGGTCCGGTGCTCTGACTTGCTCCCAAATCGTGGGAACAAGGGTCTCTCACCCAGGAATGCATTCAGCTGCAAACAGAACAAAACCTGCCCAGTACTTACCTAACACTGGAGGCTGAAGCGTTCTTCTGTAAGAAGGTACCAAATGTCATCTTACTTCTCCTCCTTTCTCTGGTTTAAGTGAAAAAAAGCCCATGAATATAATTGAGACTTGTCAATGATCAAGAAGGATTTGGCTCCATCAGTCTCGAAGAAAAGTACTTACGGAATCCATAAAACTTCCAAGGATAATCTAACAGGCAAGATACTGATAAATAAGACAAGTTCATTGGCTCCTTTCCAGCAGGAGGCTGTCACCTAGCAGATTCCTCTAAAACCAAGGGCTGACAGCCTCCTCGGCGTGCAAGGTCCACTCTGGCCATGACAGGGATGGCTCGGCTCTCCTGTGCTGTGGGGACTTGGGGAGACCTCATGGTTTCTCAAAGCAGCCCCTGGATGTCAAAACTCACCTGGGGTCACACTTGATGACACTGGTGGCATTTTTTTTTAAAGCACTGGTGCAGAATCAACACCACTTTCATTAGCCCAGAGCTGCAATATCTAGGAAAAATTGCCAACCAGGTTATTGCAAAACTTGTTTTTACTTTTCCTTTGTTTGCTTTGTTTTTTAATCAGTTTTTTGGAAATATTTAAAGAAAATCTTTGCTCTGAATTTTGAAAATATAGACAACAGCCTGCACCTCACAGGAAGACAGTACTTGTGCCGACAGAGGGGAGTTGTGTTAATTGGCTAGTTAATAAACAATCGTTAGATAGTAGAAAAAAATTTATGTTTCAAAGGCAAACCATAACCCAGTCTTCATTGCAATCAGATTCCAGCCCCGTTCATGTCTTTGAGCTGTTTTGCCGCTTTGTAGACTGCAGATAATTGATAGATATGTAAATTCTGTTCTGTCTAGAACAGAATTTTCTGCACTGTGGGAAATAAACAACTTGATCTCCATTTGCAATTCATTTCAACACTCCTTTACTTCACATAGTCTGTACTGTATATGACTTTTCCTTTGAACCATTTATAATATCTGTCTGGTTCTTTCCTATCATAAGAAATAAAATCATTTATATGTATTCGTTTTCAGATCTGGATGACTGTCAATATTTTACCTTTAACTGAAAAGTATCTTTCAGATCAAATATAGATATAATATACAGAACATGTTCTACTTACTGTGTAGACATCATGCATGAATGGCTGTTTTAGAGCATGAACACACAGGGATTAAAAAGCACACTCTTTTCCTTGATTCACTTCTGAATTTAGCCACGAGCAGTGTGCAGTGTGCCCATGTGCCCGGACAATGTGTGTGGCCCTTTGCTGCAGCAGGGGCAAAGCGTTTACTGGTACCCGCGGCGTGGCCGTCCCTTACCTCATGGAGAGTGAATGAAAGGCCTGGGCCCATGCCTGCTGCATGGGCCCGCACCTGCCTCATACCTGCCTCGTGGGCCCGCACCTGCTGTGTGGGCCCGCACCTGCCTCATACCTGCCTCTCATCTGCCTAGTGGGCCTATACCTGCCTCACACCTGCCTCGCACCTGCCTCATAGGCCCACACCTGCCTCACACTTGTTTCGTGGGCCCACACCTGCCTCATGGGCCCACACCTTCCTTACATCTGCCTCGTGGGCCCTGCACGTGCCTCATGGTTAGCCCCTCAAAACACAATAGTTAATTTATACCTGAACATGGGGAAAATGAGACTACAAAGAATACCCGGGAAACAACACCAGAGTCAGCATGCCATTTTGAAATGGTAACTGAATAATAAAACTCAGTTCTCAAAGAAATCCAAGAGAGCAAAAATCATCATGAGCTCCAGAAAAGGTTGGCTTCGGATGAGTTCCAACATCCTCATCTCATCTTCCAGTTCCTAGCAATGGTCTTTTGTGGACATGTATTAGTTGGAGATTTCGAACCCCAATCTCATATTTTGAGCTATGAATTCGATTGTGTATTAGATATTCCCCAAACAGAGAAGCCAGCTCTCTAAATCAGCAGATGTAACAAGCTCCCTCTGCATCACGTGCTTGGAGCACAAGTGGATCCCACGTCACATCCACTGCCACGTAAATGCAGGGAGCAAAGGAGAGGGAGGCAGCAGCACATTTGCTTGTGAGAAAGAAAAAACTCTCTGTGTGTCTTTTAGTGCCCGCATTTCACTGTCCTGAGGTTTCTCTCCAAAGAGCGCACATCTTTGACCGGGCGGGCAGGGGCTTCCTTTGCATAATTGGTCCCACTGCTCCAAATCACAGCTTTAAAGAAGTATCGAATTATCCACCTTTATAGGGTTCGGTTAGGTAGCCCTGAGGTGGGCTTGGTCTCAGGGTGCTCCGAGGATGCCCTTTGCTGCGTATACAGCTGGCGCAATCCAGGCACCAGGGAGAGGCAAGAACAACGTCTTGGGGCCTGGCACAGGAGGGCAGATCTCCCAGAAGCAGACTTGACTGGAGCACCCACTGCGGGGGTGGTCTTACCGGCCCTCCCGGAGTGGAGAAATGAGAGCCCATGGGGGATCCTGTCCCCTGGCTGAGTCTACTCCATTAGGGAAGAGGCGGGGGCTTGAGGGACGCAAGTACTATAACAAGCTCCCCTACCCAAGTTCTACCACCCTGGGAAATGTCATCTTTTATGAAGGAAAGAAGGAAATTTAGAGCTTTGAGGTCACTGAATAAATAATCACAATTAATTTAACAAAGCAAAGATTATTTGCATGATGTAACCAGGAGAGCATAAAAGGTTAACACAAATGCATCCCTTCCTTCACAGCTTACTGAGCACGTGCTGTGTTCAGTGCCGGCTGAGGCATGTGAGCAGGACGTTATCCCGACCCGCAAGGAACTTATAGCTGACAATGTTGAACTTTTCCGGGGCCTCGTCCCCTCAGGAAGGAGGGATGGCTGAGAAGGCCCCCAGGCTCTCACGTCCCAGGAAAAGGCAACTGCAAAGAACCCCCCTCTCCTGTGTGACTTAGATGAGAAGCTGGCCACTCTTCCCCATGAGTCCCTTTAGGCTTGCAGGTGACCCCCTTGTTCATCTGGAACAAGGCCAACTCAGACCTTTCCCCTTTGCCTGGACCTGCTGACGGGACCAGACTCAGTTACTTGGGGATCGAGTCACTTGCCCCCAAAACATTCTCCAGCTCTAATCTACGCTTTGCTGGCCTTAAACCCATTTGTAAAGAGGACCTTTGAAGGTTTTATTGGATAGTGGGAACTCATTTGTGAATAAGATGTTTGAAGATCCCATTTAGATTAGGCCAAACTGAAACAAGGTGGGCCTTATCCACATGGCTGAAGTCCTTATAAGGAAAGGAAATCTAGACAGACACACAGACGACTGAGCAGGAGCCAGAGAGTGAGGCAGGTGGCCATGTGATGGAGGCAAACAAGCCGAGGAACATCAAGGATTGCCGCAAGGCAGCACTGGTGCCCTCAGACCCCAGGGAAAGGCACGGCCTGTCGAGACCTTGATGCTGGAACTCTAGCTTCCAAACCACAAGAGAATAAATCCTCATTGCCTAAGCCACCCAGCGTGTGCTATTTGTCATAGCAGCCCCAGCTAACTAAGACCAGACTGGCTCCCCATCCTTTGTCCCATGAATGATGCACTGAAATGAGAACTGCTGGCTCCAATGAAACAATCTGGCCACAGAGAACTCACCTCCTGCGTAGGCACCTGAGTGAGGCATCCTCTGCCTGTAAAACAACCCTTCTGGGGGTCACCCCACCTGCAATCTGTGCCATAGGAGTCAAAGGCAAAACCACCTGCCGAGCTCTTGACCATCGGCTCTGGAGAGCTCACAGTGTTGCGATAGCCTGAATAATACCTTATTGCTCGAGTGAGTCTGTGACACACCTGGTGAGTGAGCCCACACAAAGGACTGGACACTCGTGAAATATCGAATGACACATTAAATGTAACTGAAATTATCATACAAGCATCCCATGACTTGTCCCACAGATTTCCAGAGATAAATTACCATTCCTTTTTTTTGGGAAGCAGTGATCGTTCAAATGCAAAATATCCTTCCATTCATTGCCTCTCAAAGTTTTCTGCAGGCTCACTGCACAAATTTACCACCACATGGCTGTAGGAGTTACCACCACAGCTATGAAAATGATTGATTTTATATGTTTGATATAAATAGGGCTCTGAACGAGAGTCTGCAGCTCTGAAAGCTGTGGATTGTCAGAGCCATGGCCACTAAGGTGTCTGTGTATAACAGCATGCAATAAAGCAATCATATTTAATTACAGTTGTTTTGTTGGGAGTGGACCGAGCCTGTGGAGAAGGTGCGATTAAGATGAGTTGGGAGGCAGCTGCCGTGGCTCAGCAGGCAGAGCTCCGACCTGCCGTGCTGGAGGTCTGGAGTTCGATCCCTGGTGCCTTCCGCCCATATGCAAATTTGAAAAAAAAAAAAAAAAAAGATGAGTTGGGGAATTAAGCATTCAGCCTCTTCTAAGGAAAGGCCACAGGCCCTTGGATATTTAGAACACAGTCGACTGGGCAGGGAGGATGACTGCACTGACTTCTCATGCGGCACAGAATTACTCTCACATGTTTATCAAAAGCCGTCTATGACCTGAAATTGCAGACTTCAAAGACAGCTAAAGGCCAGCAGAGAAAAATCAGTAAAGGTGCAGGCAAGGCCGTGGGGTGGAGCGAGCGCGGGCTGTGAGGGGAGGGCTGGCGTCGGTTCTCTACTGTAAAATCTCAGTCTTCCCTGTGTACTTCAAAGGACTCTTTTCTTCTAACAATTTTTTTTTTATTGTGAAATATAATGCATATACAAAAAAAGCAGTAAATTTCAAAGTACATTGTAACAAGTGATAATAGAACAGATGTCAGAGTTTGGCATAAGTTACTGTTTCACAATTTTAGATTTTGTAAACAACATCTTTTTCATGTTGGAAGGGGCTATCGATAATATGGGAGAGGGGGATGGAACTAGTTGAGGTTTTTAGAGAGGCTGGGCCCTCTGGGTTTCAGGACTTATCTGGCCCAGGAACCATTGGAAGTTGTAGGTTTCTGGAAAGTAATCTTAGTGCATGAAATTTTGGAGAATCTCAGATGACACCTAGGGATTCTTTAGGGTTGACTGGAATGATGTTGGTTGGGGTTTGGCAAACCATGGTAATCAGCACTATCTAGCTGAAGCTTACATAAGAGTAACCTCCAGAGTAGCCTCCGACTCCATTTGAACTCTCTTAGCCACTGATAACCTTATTAGTTACACTTCTTTTCCCCCTTTTGGTCAGGATGGCATTGTTGATTCAACAATGCCAGGGCCAGGCTCATCCCTGGGAGTCATCTCCCACTTTGCCAGGGAGACTTTCATCCCTGGATGTCATGTCTCACATAGAGGGGAAGGTAATAATTTTCCTTGCAGAGTTGGGCTTAGAAAGAGAGTAACTGAGTAACAAAAGAGGTTTTCTAGAAGTAACTCTTAGGCATAACTATAGGTAGGCTTAGCTTCTCCACTCTATAAATAACTTCACAAGAGTGAGCCTCAAGGTCAAGGGCTTGGCCTATTGGCTTGGGAGCCCCCAGTGTTTGACACAGTGCCAGGGGGTTCCCGGAGGTAAAGGTTAATAGCTTCACATAGTTTTCTCCCATTCCTCAAGGGACTTTGCCAATACTTTGTAATTATCTGCATAGGGCCCTTTACATTAAATGAATAACATAAAACATTTTGCAAACTACGGAGCAAAATACAAATGAAATGAGGTGAGAGAGGCAGACCTCTGCATGGTCAAGGGGATAGGCCTTAGGACCAGGTAGAGGGTTAGGGCTCTGTTCCACCACCTCATTTCCCAGCGGCTGACTCTGTGAGCTGCAGTTCTCTTCTTTATAACTTGACATTGCATTTTTAAAATTCTTACTAAATTCAATATTGGCCTGATACTGCAAAGTCTCCCTTAGAGTATAATGTGGCACTTGTCTTCCAAAACGTACCACTAATTCTGTATTTCTACAAGTTATTAGTTGTGCATATCTCAACTAATTGAGATGGCTACTAAGGTTACTAAGATTACTAGTTAGTAATCTCTTAATTACTAAGAGGTCAGACAAAAACAATAAAAATATAGATTTGAAAGACATACTAAATGACTTTGATTTAATGGATAGACATAGCTACAGAAACAGATAAGGATACAGATATCAATGACAGATGTAGATAGAGATGTATAGATAGAAACAGAGGGAGAGATTAGGTATAGAACATTTAGATAATGCACATTTTTTCTGAAGCATTTCTAGAACATTTACAAAAACTGACCACTTAACAGTTTTAAAATATTTGGATGAATAGGCATAGTATAAAACACATTTTCAGACCACAATAATATTAAGTTAAAAATCATTGGCAAAATGAAATATGCTCTCATTCATTTAAAATTTAGAAACTGGAAAATCATTTGTTAAAACATATTTCAAAGTTTAAAACCTGATGGAAATTATTTGCCAGTATCATTTTATTGCATTTTTTCACTACGCAATTCCACTTTCTGCTTCTTGAAATTTCTAAAATACAAAAGCATAAAAAGTAATAATAAATCTATGGTTTGGTTCATGCAATATATAAAGGTACACTTTGTAAAAGGTATAACAAAAAAGTGAGGGTATGAGGTAAGGGAACATTGTTTGTGCATGCTATGAGGGTTAAGTTGGTATCAAATTAAATGTGGTTTAGACTTGGGATGTTAAATTTAAGCCACATGGTAACCAAAAGGAAATATCTGAAAAATATATATCGAAGGAAATGACAAAGGACTCAAAACGTTACACTGCAAAAAATCAAATATACCTAAAAGTAGGCATTAGTGGAAGAATTGTGAGGAAAAAAAGATGCAAGATATACAGAGACCAACTTCAAAATGGTAGGAAAAAGTCTCGTGTAGGCAACTGTAACATTAAGTGTAAATGGATTAAATGCTCCAGTCAAAAAGCAAAGATTGCCAGAATGCATAAAAAAGTATAACCCAACTATATGCTGTTTACAAGTGTAAATTCAATGACACAAGTAGGTTGAAAGTCAAAAGATGGAAAATAATATACTATGAAAATATTAACAAAAAGAGTTCAGGTGTTATACTAATATCAGGTAAAATAGAATTTAAGTAAAAAAAAATTGTTGGAGGAACAAAGAAAGTCCTTATATCCTAATAAGGACCAATTCAACAAGAAGACGTAACAATTATAAATGTATATGCATCTAATGCAGAGCTCTAGAAGATATGAAGTAAAACTTGACAGATCTGAAGGGAGAAATAGATGGTTCTACTTTAATAGTAGGAGATTTCAATAAACTATTTTCAATGATTGATAGAGTATCTAGAGAGATGATCAGTAAGGAACTAGAATATAAACCAGCTGGGTCTCATAGACATATGGAACCCCTCATATGGAACAGCAGCAGCACACGTAGTTTTCTCGAGTGGACAGGGAGCATTTTCCAGGAGAGACCATATGATAAAACAAATTTAAATAAATTTAAAAATATTGAAATCATGTGGTATATGTTCTTCAACAACAATAGAATGAAGCTCGAAATCAATTAACAGAGGGAGAAATAGGAAACTCACAAATTTATAGAAATTAAACAAAACAAACAACCAACGGGTCACAAAGGGAATAAGAAATCACAAAGGGAATTAGGAAATATCTTGAGGCAAGTGGAAACAAAAGCACAATATAAAAACTTATGCCCATAGGATACAATAGTCAGTGCTGTGAGGTAGATTAATGGCTCTAAATACTCACATATAAAAAGAAAAATGACCCCAAATCAAAGAACAAGATGCACAACAAGAACATCTAAAAAAAGAAAAGCAAATGAAATCCAAAATGAGTAGAAGGAAGACTATTAATTAAGGCAGGGATAAACAAAATAGAAAATAAAAACACAATAGAGAGAATCAACAAAATAAAACATTGATACTTTGAAAAGACCAATAAAATTGACAAAACTTTATCTAGACTTTCAAAGAAAAAAAGAGAAGGATCACAAATAAGTATATCAGAAATGAAAGGAAAGACATTGCTACTAACCCCACAAAATAAAAATGATTATAAGAAGATACTATGAACAACTATATGTCAGCAAATTTAAAAACCTAGCTGAAATGGATCATTTCCTATAGGCACACAAACAACTACACTACCGAAGAGGAAATAAAAGAGCTCAAAAAGACAATTAACAATTAAAGAGATTGAACTACACATCAAAAATCTCTCAACAAAGAAAACTCCAGGACCAGCTGACTTCACTTTACCAAGCATTTCAAGAAAAATGAATATTAATACCATTCAAACTCTTCAAAAAAAATAGGGAGTGGAGGGAACACTTCCTAACTCTTTCTTTGAGGTAGACCTCACCTCATACCAAAGCCCGGTAAAGACACCACAGGAAAGAAAACTACAAACCAGCATCCCTTTTGAATATAGACACAAAAATCCTCAACAGAATACTAGCAAACCAAACCCAACAGCACATCCAAACAAGTATGCACTATGACCAAACAGGATTTATCCCAAGTATGCAAAAGTGGTTCAACATAAGAAAATTAATTCATTTAATATACTACATCGATAGAACAAAGGGGGAAAAAAAACCTTGATCATCTCAATTGTCACAGAAAAGGCATTTGACAAAATCCAACATCTTTCTGGAAAAAAAATACTCAGAAAAATGGGAATAGTGGGAAATGTCCTCAACATCATAAAGGGCATGTACAACAACCCACAGCTAACATCAAACTCAATTGTGAAAGACTGAAACTTTTCCCTCTCAGATTGGGAACAAGACAAGGATGCCTGCTGTCACTGCTGTTATTCGACATTGTGCTGGAAGTTCTAGCTAGAGCAATTAGCAAGAAAGAGAGAAATAAAAGGCGTCCAAATTGGAAAGGAAGAAATAATACTTTCTTTATTTGCAGATGACATGATCATATATAAAGAAAAATTCTGAAAAATTCACAACAAAGTGACTAGAGCTAATGAACAAATTCAGGAGAGTGGCAGTGTACAAAATCAACACGCAAAAATCAGTAGCATTTCTATGCACTAGTAATCAATAATCTGAAGAGGAAATCAAGAAAAATTTTACATGTACAATAGCAACTAAAAGAATCATAACCTGGGTATCCATTTAACCAAGGTTGTGAAGACTTACATGAAAGTTTCAAAATATTGCTAAAAGAATTCAAAGGAGACATAAATAAATGGAAGGGATATTCCATGTTCATGAATTTGAAGACTAAATTGTTAAGATTTCTATTTTACCCAAAGATATTTACATACACAATGCAATTTCAATCAAAATTCCAATAGCCTTCTTTGCAGAAATGGAAAAGCCAATTATCAACTTTATTTGGAAGGGTAAGTGGCCCTAAATAGCCAAAACCATCTTGAAAAAGAACAAAGTTGGAGGACTCACATTTCCAAAATTTAAAACTTTTCACAACACTCTCGTAGTCAAAACAGCATGATATTGGAAGAAGGATAGGCACATAGACCAATGGAATCTACTTGAGAGTTCAGAAATAAATCTTCACATCTATGGCCAGCTGGGTTTTTTTCTTTTTTTTGCAAGGGCAGACACTGGGAAACAAACCCGGGTCTGTGGCATGGCAGGTGAGAACTCTGCCTGCTGAGGCACCATGGCCCACTCTTGCCAACTGATTTTTGACAAGGCTGCCAAGTCACTCAACTGGGAAAGAACAGTCTTTTCAACAAATGGTGCTGGGAGAACTGGATTTCCATATGCTGATGAATGAAGGAGGTCCCTTACCTCATGCCATATACAAAAATGATCTCAAAATGGATCAAAGATCTAAATACCAAAACCAAAACTATAAAACTCCCAGAAGGAAACCTAGAGAAACATCTTCAGGATCCTGTGTTACGTGGTGGTTTCTTTGACTTTAAACCAAAAGCATGAGCAAAAAAGAGAAAAAATAATACACAAATGGAAGTGGGCAACAGTGGCTCAAGCGGCAGAATTCTCACCTGCCATGCTGGAGACCTGGGTCTGATTCCTGGAGCCTGCCCATGTAAAAAAAGAAAACACAAGTGGGACTCCATGAAAGTTAAAATCTTTTGTGCAATAAAGGCCATCATCATGAAAGCTAAAATGTAATCTACAGAATGGGAGAAAACATTTAAAATCCAAAAATAGGATAAAAATTTCATATTCAGAGTATATATTAAAAATCCTACAATTGAGCAGCAAAAATACAAACAACTCAATTTTTTTGTATGCTGTATGTCATCTGCAAAAAAAAATTTTTTTTTCATGTTTCATTATTTTTCCCAGGTGAGTATCCCTTTATTGCAAAACCATTTGTTGAATTTTGTTTGTTTGTTTTGCTTGTTTTTTTTTTGAGGGGGGGAAGTGGGCGGGCCAGGAATTGAACCTAGATCTCCTGCAAGGCAGGTGAGAATTCTACCACTGAAATACCCTTGCACCCCTCACAGCCCAATTTTAAAAATGGGCAAAAGATTTAAATATGTATTTCTCCAAAGGAGATATGCACATGGGCAATAAGCCCATGAAAAGATGCTCAACAGTCATTTCACACCCACCAGAATGGTTACTACTAAAAAAGTAGAAAATAACAAGTGCTGGATAAGATATGGAGACATAGGAACACTTGTTCATTGTTGGGGGGGGGGAAACAGTTTGAGGGTTCCTCAGAAAGTTATGTATAAAATTACCCTATGATTTTGCAATCCCACTACTAGATATATCCGAAAGAATTGTGAGCAGGAACTCAAACAGATATTTGCACACCAATATTCATAGTAGGATTATTCACAATTGCCAAAAGATGGACGACACTCGTGTGTCCATCATCAGATGAATGGATAAATACGGGGCAAATACACACAATGGAATATTCGGCCATAAAAAAGGAATGAAGTCCTGATACACGGTACAACATGGATGAACCCTGAAGACATCATATTGAATGAAACAAGGCAGACAGAAAAGGACAAATATTGTGTGATCTCACTGGGACAGAATAATTAGAACAAGGAAATTCATAGAGTCAGCAACCAGAATGCAGGTTACCAGGGACAGGGGCTGGTGGGGGGATGAACAGTTGCAGCTGGGTTGGTAGAGTTTCTGTCTGGGGTGGAAGAGTTCTGGTAATGGATGGGGGTGATGAGAGCACCTCTGAATGCAGCTCACACCACTGGATTGTATATTTTGGATGTGGTTCAAGGGGAAATTTTAGGTTGTATCATGTTACTAGAATAAAATTTTAAAAAAAGAAATGTAAGACGGTACAATACAGTCAACGCTAGTATGATTGTTAGATTGCAGTTATTAATTATAATAATATTGTTTCATCAATTGTAGGAAAGGTGCCACGCTCGTGCAGAGTATTCGTAATAGGGAAACTCAGGGGTGGGGTGGGGGTGGGAAACCTGTACATTTTGCATGATTTTTCTGTAACTGCAACTTCTCTAATAAGGCATTTTTTAAAAATGCCTATTCAGAACTATGCTAACATTTACAACTATGGTAGAGTTTACTTTACACTGTATAAACTTCAGGGATTCGGAGGCTGGGCTGAGTCACCCAGGTGGGGCTCCTCGGCCTCCACAGGTGCTCTGAATTGTTTTCACAACATCCTGACGACAGAGTGCTCAGGACCACACCTTACACACGTGTGACCAAAAACACCTCCCACGTGTCAGCTCTGTCCTGGCTGCTTTTTAAATAACAACCCGCTGGATTCTCAATGAGGTCGGAGCCCTTAATATCCTCATTTCTTTAAAGATGGGGAAACGGAGGCACACAGTGGCTGACATGCCTTGCCCAAGGCCAAAAAGTTAACAAGCTGTGGAGCCCAAATTTGAATCCAGGGAGGTTCCAGATTCCAAACTCTTAGTCCTTTGCAATGCTGCCAGAGAGGATTGGTGTCCTGAGCAGTGGGTTTGAGTCACAACTTTCATTAGATTTCAGGAGAGGAGGTAGGCAGCTCCCCAGGCAGGTTTCAGGGGACCTGTTGGTGAGTTTCATTACTGATTGACTGAAATTGAATTCTCTAGTCTTCTATATTTCTTTTCTAATCTTTCGTACAATAGGAAGCTGTGAAATGTAATGTTTACTGTTTACTTCAGATCTCTCTCGTGAAGAATGAAGGTGCGTCAGCCAGGAGATTGTCACTCCACAGTTCCCCTCTTTGTAAATCAGATGTATTTTACCTACTGTAAAATTCACCATGTTAAAGAGCACTCTCCAGTTTTATCTAATTCCAGAACACTTTTTCACTCCAAGAGGAAACCCCAGCCCCTCACAGCCACGCCTAATGGCCACCCCAGCCCCACCTCTGCTGATCTGCGATCTGTCCCTATGGGTGTTCCAGGTAAATGGAATCATGCCGTATGTGGCCTTTTGTGTCTGGTTTTCAAGGTTCTTCCATATTGTACTTCATTTGTTTTTATGCCTGAATAATATTCCATTGTATGGATACAAAATAGTTGTTCACCTTGTTGTCACCACTTGTTGGCCATTACGTGCAATGCTGCAATGAACATGTGCGCATAAGTTCTTGAGTGGACATGTGTCTTTAGCACTCTTAGTATATGCACCAAGGTGTGGCCGCATTGTAACCGTATCGTAACCAAGAAGCCAGGGTTTAAGGGATGACATGATTACTCAATTATTGTGTAGACAGTCCTTTTGGCTTTCTGGTATAATTGGAGTAGACAGTCCCCAAACTGTTACCCAGCTGCCTTGATCTCTGATGATGACTGTACAGCCTTTATCTTGTGTCCCTGTGACTGACCCTTACTTGTACCCATTTTATCCGACTTTTGGACTTTAGAGTGTTATGATCACTAAAGACAACCCTGAATGTTTATTATTGAAGGGTCCTGGGTCACCCCAGAACTAATCAAGCCCACTTTAAAAGTTATCTTGCTAACAGAAGCTGAATATAACCAAAATGAGCCCACCTGGCGGGCATAGTAGCTTAGAAATTTCTTTTTGCATGGGCAGGCACTGAGAAACGAACCTGGGTCTCTGCCATGGCAGGCGAGAACTCTGCCACTGAGCCACCGTGGCCTGCCCAGTAGCTTAGAATTTAACCTAATAGGAAGTGATACCTCATTATAATAGTACAATTCATGCCTATTGTCACATTAAAGCCACTATTTTCTTACATATATGCTGTGGCTCAGCATGTAATCAATCTGTGTATGCTCAGTAGTTAGGTCGGTTTAATACATCATCTGGGGCCACTGTGCTCGTGACCCTAAAACCTGCCCATCTTTTAATACTATAAACTATCAGAATCACTGCAGTTCAGAGAGACAGATTTGGGGGCCAATAGGACATCTGCTCTCCTACGACATGCTCAGTAACAAACTCTTTCCCTCTTTGAAACCCCAGTGCCTCAGAAATTGGTCACGTGAGCACATCGGGCAGAGAACCTACCGCCTTGTCCCGTAACGCTACATTTAGCTTTCTGAGGAACTGTCACCATCTCATATTCTCACCAATGATGTGTGGGGATCCTAATTTCTCTACGTCCTCACCAACACTATTTTCTGTCTTTCTTATCATAGGCAACCTAGTAGGTGTGAAATGGAATCTCGTTGTGGTTTAATTTATTTACATATTTTTACTGACGGACACATACCATCCATACATGGTGTGCCCTCAATGGCTCACAGTATCTTCACATAGTTGTGTGTTCATCTCCATGATCATTTTTAGAACTTTTGCATCATTCCAGAAAAATAAATAAAATGAAAAAAACTCATACATCCCATACTCCTTAGCCCTCCCTCTCACTGAACACTAATATTTCCATCTACCCAATTTATTTTACCCCTTATCCCCCTGTTTACTTATTCTTTATCCATATTTTTTACTCATCTGTCCATACCCTGGATAAAAGGAGCATCAGAACCAAGGTTTTAATAATCACACAGTCACATTATAAAAGCTATATCTTTATACAATCATCTTCAAGAATCAAGGCTACAGGAACACAGCTCAATAGTTTCAGGTACTTCCCTCCAGCCACTCCAGTACACTATAAACTAAAAAGGAATAGCTATATAATGTGTAAAAATAACCCCAAGGATAACGTCTCAACTCTGTTTGAACTCTCTCAGCCACTGACACTTTATTTTGTCTCCTTCCTTTTTTCCCCCTTTTGGTCAGGAAGGCTTTCTCAATCTCATGATGCTGGGTACCAGTTCATCCCAGGAGTTCTGACCCATGTTGCCAGGGAGATTTACACCCCTGGGAGTCATGTCCTGTGTAGTGGGGAGGGCAATAAGTTCACTTGCTAAGTTGGCTTATAGAGAGAGGCCACATCTGAGCAACAAAAGAGGTTCTCTGAGGGTGACTTTCAGCCATAATTTTAAGTAGGCTTAGCTTATCCTTTGCAGGGATAAGTTTCACAGGGACAAACCCCAAGATAAGAACTCAGCCTATTGATTTGGTTGTTCCCACTGTTTGCAAGAATATCAGGAATTCTCCAAATAGGGAAGTTGAATATCTGCTTTTCTTCCCAGTCCCCCAAGGGGACTTTGCAAATATTTTTTTATTCACTGCCCAAATTACTCTGGGAAATATCAGGGCATCACACTAACTTAGAAAAATCAACAAGAGTTTGTACCCTATACAAGAGTCCATGTACTTATGATGTTCAACTAAACTGACCATACATGTTAAATTAGGTAATGCGTTACCCAAAATATAAATTTTGCACCAAATAAACATCTCTCCCTTTGGTTGCACACAGAGGTTGAAGCTTTAAAATACTGATGGTATCCTTCTTTACCCTGATCTACCCCAGTCCTATCCAGATCAGCTCCCTTCATATCTGTACTTGAAGTCTGATCCCTTTTCCAGCTTTTTAAACACTTCCTGTATGGGGTGCTGCTGACTTCCACAGCTTCAGAGCTCCAACTCTGAGTCTCAGGGTCATATAAATACCTGAAGTTTCTGGGAATGAACAGGTTATATGCAAACAGCTCAGCATCTGAGATTTTAGAAACAACAGTTACAGCTCCTGAATATACGTGACTGCTGTCAGAAATTACAATCTAGGACCCTTTACAATAGGCCCCACCTGATAACCCATGCTCTCGACTTCAGCTCACCAAGCTATTGTGTTATAGTTACCCCATATGAGTGACGCATGGTGATATTTATCTTTTTGTTCCTGACATTTCATTCACCACACAGTCCTTAAGGTTCACCCACCTAGTTACATGCCTCACAACTTTCTTCCTTCTGGCTGCTGCTCGGTGGTCCATTGTCTGCACACACCACAGTTCCCCCATCCATTCCCCAGTCATTGCGCCCTTAGGCCACCTCCAGCCACTGCCACAGAATCTCGGACTCTGCCCCCATAGACACCAGTGTGCAAATGTCCATTCCCGTCCCTCACTCAGCTCCTCCAGGTACACACTGAGCAATGGGGTTGCAGGATCCTATGGCAGCCCCACCCCAACCTCCTGGGGACCCACCCCACTGCC